>JNHY02000050.1:0-81245 GCA_001691755.2 Amanita polypyramis BW_CC | reverse complement strand
GCCTGGTGTGACTCCACTGGTGATCTGACATTTGCCAGCCCACTTAAGGCCTCTATGGTCCCTACCAGGGTTGTTTTGAATGTGCCTAGTATCCAGCAGGGAGCCATCCTGATTAGCTTGTCAAAAAGTTTTACTTGGTGAAAGCACCTCTTTCCTTCCTTTTTATACCACACCACCCCTCCATAAGTAGCAATCAACTGTATGCAAGAGTTGAATAAAAGGAGTTTTTTGGAAGGGGGCAAGCCTCCCCACTGAATCTCCTAACATTTTCATCGCCCCTAGTGAGGAAATGGCTTTGCTGAGGTAGATATTTACATGCGAGTCAAAGCAGGTCAAAATGGATGCCCAGGTATCTCCAAGAATTTCCTGGCTTTAGTGTGATTGGCTCAAGGTCGGACCATTCGAATCCAATTAATTATCTTGATTGGGCTGAGTCCCTTGATTAGGATTTGTATGTGTATTTGGGTCGCTTCTCGCAGGACTGAGGGAGCATTCATTGACAGGGCCAAAGATTCGGTTATACAATGGTGCAGAATTGGCATAAGGCTGCGAAGGAGGATCCTCCATTATGCCTATCGCCTGTTGGACCTGTATATCGATGTAATAATTTTCGCTCGTCATGTCTCGGAGGTAGTGACACTTGGATCAGGCCCAGGGGATAAGGCAATGACATAGATAAAGTCTTGTTGCAACGGCGTGGTCTGAGTTTCGAGGGAAGGTCAAGTAATGCAGAAGTACTTTCATTGAGGTAGCACGAGATGGGCCAAGGTGGAGCCACAGAAATCGAGACCCAGAACTTGATTCTTGCCTCGCCATTCGTAACGTTAAAGACGAAAGCGATGGTGCTTTTGTCGAAGCTGTCTCAGTCACCCTGCTATTAACCTTAGCCCGCCAGCATGAAAGTACACATTCATTCTTTGCATTGACTAGACACTACAGACCTTGACAAGTACATACATAGTTCGCGACATTCCTTCAGAGTCTCCCTTACCGCCTGTCGACTTGAAATATCCTTCACCGTTTATGATGGACCTCCCGGGATAATATCCCTCTTAATTACCTTGAGTCTCGCGATGAGGGCGGCGAGGGCGTCCGTTGGAGGAGTGAAGTTGAAGTGGATGGCATTTGCAATGCGTACAGAAAGATCTCTGTCAACGGCATTGAAAACAAGCACTAGAAGGACGTTAACAGCGAGGTTGTTGGCAAGAGTTTACAGCGTACGTTGGCTGTACTTTATGTCATTGCTGTGGACACCGCCCAAGACCTCAGCGACATTGCTGACGAAGTGTTCCTTTTCAACAACAGTGAAAAGGTTCCACAGGGCACGAGGTTGCACAAAGTCGCCTTTGAAGACCGCAATCAGCATATATTTCGATGATAAAAAAGATAAATTGTCTTACGGTCGGCGTAATCAGATGGCAGGAGAAAATCGCGCAGGGCGGAACCATGGAAGATTTCGTGCCGCATGCTATTCCTGACTTGGGAGTCAATGGCACCAGGGGGACCAACAAAGTTTAGGGTATCGGCGGAGCTCTGGTAGTTAGGACGGCTCCCCTGCGATAAGAACACTCCAGCACCAGCACGCTGGTGATTGGCAACTGGATTCAGGGGTGCATTGGTAGGGAGTTGCCCGTTGTTAACTCCGAGACGGTAACGCTGGGCATCGGGATAGATGAAGAGACGAGCCTGCATGAGGGGATCAGGAGTAGGCTCGATGTAAGGGAGCAAGTGTGCCGGTGCGAAGCCAATCTAGCATACTATCAGTACCGTACGTCGGCCATCGGATAAATTACCGAACTTGTTCTATCTCGTCAAAGAAGTTTTCTGGATTTTTGTTCAGGACGAGCTCGCCGATTTTGTGGAGAGGGAAGGAGGCTTGCGGCCAAACTTTGGTAACATCGAATACGATGTAACGCCACTGCTCGGACGCTGCTTGCTCACGCGTCATTACTTGCTACATTGGGAGTGAGAAATGCTAACATGGGCGCAATCTAGACATGCTCACAATATCAACGTCCCACTTGGGGAACGTCCCGGCCTTGATGTCGTTGAATAATATGCGGGTGCCATAGTCAGGGTCTGTGCCGGCCAATCTGACCGCCTCTGCGGAGGTTAGGGTCTGTCAAAGGAGTTCGAAAGGGTTCAAGTCATCACAAAGAGGGACATACATACCTGAACCTGTCCTCCATTGGGGAGCTTGAGATGAAACTTGACATAATGAAAATCTCCATTTGCTTGACTAAGCACGAAGGTGTTTACACCGAAACCATTTTGATGGTGGAAGCCATTAGGAGTACCACGGTCCGAAAATATCATCATGAGCTGGTGAATTGTCTCCGGGTTTTGAGAAAAGTAATCCTGCGAGGCGGATGAGAGGTCAATTGACAATGTAAGAAGTGGCAAAATTACCCAGAACATGTCAGGATCTTTCAAGTTGGTCTGAGGGTTCCTCTTAGTAGCATGGACCAAGTCAGGGTACTTGGCGGGGTCCCTGATAAAGAAGGTGGGGGTGTTCAGAAAGACCCAGTCCCAAATGCCCTGCACCGTCTTTAATTTGACAGCGAAGCCATGGGTATCACGAGCGGTGTCAGCAGAACCAAGCTCGCCTGCGACGGTGGAGAAACGAGCCGTGACCGGAATTTCTACATTGAGTTGCTGGAAAATGGCTTGGGACGAGAGCGTGCTCGCGAAGTCGGTAGTAACTTTGAAGTAACCATGAGCACCGGCACCCTTGGCATGAACCTACCATCTCCGATGTTGGCATCAAAGCGAAAATGGCGACAGGAACGAACGATACTTACGAGACGCTCAGGAATACGCTCGCGACCAAGATGCGCGAGGTTGTCAATGAGTTGAAAGTCTGCGCATTGGTGTGTAAGCAATCTAGAAAATGGACTAACGTATTGTTGATGTCACCTTGGATAATGATGGGACCAGCAAGGTTGGGGTTAGGAGCATTCGGCCCAAGAATGGGCACACGCTGGGTAGCGTGGGGGTAGTTGACGGCGTGACCAAAGGGATCGGTGTAAGGAAGGTTGCTCATTGTGGTGGCAATGAGAGGCCTGGCATTGGGAGTTTATATAACAATCCTAGGACACCTGATTCCACACTATTGCCCAAAGGAAACGGCACTCTCCGATAGTAATCATTATTGGTGTCATGTCGTCAAATGTGGCGCTCATATCCCGCAGCTGTCACCGCACCAAATGGCAGATAGGGGATATTTATTACCATAGAGTTGGGTGAACCGAAGAAGACGACAGCCGCTCTAGCGGCCGTCGAGCCGTTGAATGATTCTTGGCGTGGGGCGTCGCCCGAGTTTATTCGGGTCGTCCTAAGCCCTGTGGTCCTCGCGCCGTCGAGGGAGTTGTGGACGCACCCAACTACTGTTTTATCTCAACTGCCGTCTCGCCGTTTCCATACGAGGGTTGCGAGCGTGTACGCGTATGGACAACAATGACCAGGTAGATGCGGGGTATATTTGGGGCAGTGAGGCACGACGCCCAATGTCAGCGGAGGAATGGTGTAATTACGGTATCCGGCATGTAACCATCGCCGAAGACCCCGACGAACAACAACTGATCAGGCGTTTCTCAAATGTTTCCAAAGACAACGTAACACTTCATTTCCTTTCTCAATAGCAAAACTCCCGCAGGTCAAACGGTAACCTCAGAATCACCCTGGAATGCGTCGTTGACGAACGTGTGGATTTGACATATCCGTCAAGAACGTGCATTTTTGAACGTCTTAGCAAAGTGCCCAGATGTGATATGGGCCACTGGTTCTCCTGCGACGCCTTGTCTTTACATATTGTATTTGTCCGAGATATGAATCTAGGAGGCAGACAGTTGGTGTATAATTCCGCGAGCGTCCCTGGCGACACGTTTATCACCAACCCTGGCCCAGCGTATGTGTTTCGCCAGTTCGGGTGCCATGGATATACTTGTTCACGAGTCTTCGTATTAACAAGGGTAGAGTCATGCATCCTCACTATTATCGGCGTTCGGGAACAGTCCACTCCAAATCCCTACCCCATGACACAGCACCATACGCTCCACTTATAGCCCCATATGTCGCTGCCCAGACAGATTGTTCAGTTGCCTATAGGTGAACGGCTAGAGAGGAGTTTCACTACCTGTCAGATAATTATCACCATCACAACAACAGCTTAATGGTTACACGCTGCGGACAAGGCTGTGAAGAGGAGCATTTCCTAGTGTCTGTTGACGAGGAACACTTCCTGATACTCCCACCGACCAGTAATACTATTCATAGTGCCTTTACTTGCAGCTGGGGTTGCTCAGGGCACATTGGCGAACCCCGGTCAGTATGTGGCTCTCCCCAGTGAGGGTAAGTAAAAGCAGGAGAGCAGCGCCAAGTGATTGTGGTATAAACAGGGAGACAGCGACATCCAGTCATATCCTGTACATTAGTAGGATATTGATATCTCCGGCTCGGATAAGGTTTTACTCCCTTTTAGCCTGCCGGTCCGTGAGTTCGTGACCCTTGGGTATCAGAATACCGAGACGATAATCCAAAACTAAGCGTGTGCGTCCCGCAAAGTGTCCCCAGATCAAAAGTAACTTCTGGCTTGGCAGGGACGCCAACGATGTGTATGGTGTGGACATGCTTGAGCCAGGGATAACAAATAGTGAACAACAAGTCATCTCGACCGACGACGACGAGCACGGCGGCTAGCAGCCATATGAACGGAGGTACGCTGCCGTCTGCAAAGCCAGCAGCACCGCCGGCATCACGCCCAGCGGCCATCCGAAGCGCATATCCATATCTTAAAACCACGCTCTCCTATCTCATCCTCATAAGCCTCGCCCTCTACCGCGTCCTCGTTCAATTCGCTTCAAGAGTCTTCAAGCCTATCCTGCTCCTCTTGCCCATCCCCATCATTCTCTATATCTTCGCACCCGTCTTCGCATTTTGCAATGTTCTATTGGACGCTCTGGTCCTGACGCCAGTCAAGGTCATCGTATACCTTCTTGACGCACTTTACCCACTATATGTGTTTTTTGGAGTGGCATGCATAACTGGATGTTTGCTTGGGCTGGGGGCTATGTATTTGTCGGATGCGTTGGTGAAGATAGCGACAGAGTAGCCAAGTACTGTATTGTGATGTAATATCGATTATGTAATCAATATTCACGTGACGTCAAAGATAGGTCATCACTGGCACGTACGACGACCACGCCTTTTCTCACTGACATCGACCGCCATGCAACACATTCCGCTGTTTGCAGAAGAACAGCGTAGACGAATTAATCTGGGTGGTGCATCGTCTGCCGTGTCGCAGGCCGCCATCATCGATAGCGCACGAGCCAGACGACTGGAGCGCTCGGAGCAGAAACAGAGGCAAGATAGTGCAAGTAAGCTGCAAGAGTGGTGGAGGGGGATAATCCAGACAAGGCTTCTGAGGAAAGAGTTGAGGGCTCGCTTCGAGGCTGATGTGCTAGGGATTGACGGGATGAGGTGTCTTGTGTTGCTCGAGAGGGACGAAGAAGCGCTGGGTATCTGGTCCCGCGCTGTACTGGCTTATGGTTCAAGTAAGCATCCTATGTTTTGCTCCTGCCTTTCTTTGACTGGCTTTGCACAAGGGGAACTATATGCACTAGTTTCAAGCACGTATCGGCAAAGTTGGCTTGTGCTTATACGAAAGCTGAGTCTGTTGCTGCTACGGTCTGTTTCGAATGCACCACAGTAAGTCACCTATCGTTGTGTCACTTGCCTTGTATCCTGACAGTATTGTGATAGATCCACGAACGCTGTTGAACACTTACTAGTATTGAATATGCTTTTGTCGTCAAAGCACTTTACAAAAGTATTAGGATCCGATAGTCCTCAATTTACAGCCTGCGTTATCGAATACCTTGTATATAGGGACCTCTACCCATTAATATCCAAAGCAATTCAATCAATTGTAAGCACGTTATTCATCCCAAGAATGACGGGCTAACATGTTCTATAGCCCCCAGAATCAAAGTCATCACCCGCACTACCGCAACTGGTAGACCTCATTAGAAACACCTTAACCACCCCCCAACTCCAATTACCGTACCATTCTACCGTCGTTTATCAAGTCATTTCCAACATTCTCACAATCCCCGTTCTCCCTTATCGCCTGCCTTTAAAGTCGCTTAGTGCCCTGTCCTCGAGCCTCCCATTTTCCAACCTCCACCTCGTCCCACCATCTTCGGAAGCCCAGGTCGTAGAATCACTCGACACATCGTCCAGGATCCATCTTCTCGCCAACCTCGCATCTTTCGTTCCGCCACGGTATCAGCAATTACCAAAGGAATCGGTTTCCATCTACCTACTTCTACTTACAAATCTGCTCAACTCTCTTCCTATATCAGTGTTGGATCCTTCAGTGGCCATTTCACAGAGAACAGCCCAGCCGTCCTCGACACTGGAAGATGACGAATCGGACTCTGAAACACCCGCCCGGGTTCTTGCAGTAACTGAGCCTCACCCAGCTTTGGATGCCCGTACTCTCAAACGGATATGCACCATTCCCGACCCCTCGCATATCTCATCGCTTCTCRGGCTAGTCAAAACCTACCCCTCAATTCAACTTGAGATGATCACGCTCCTTTTGGCTTTGAACGCTGCATGGCCTTCAAAAAGGGATGATGTTTTGAGTGCAGCAGGCATCTATGCGAGTGGCGGCGGGCTGATTAGGGAACTGTATCGCAGTTATGTAAGGAGTTCGCCACTCGGGAGGGATAATAGTCCAAGCGCAATACTGGGTAACTCCAAGCAGTTTATATGACATATCTGTTAATCAATTTTGCTCTAGACCCTGCCAATGCGAACGCCTGGCCACCGCTCATTTTCCTCGCCGACTTGTACAGCCAAATGCTGCTCACAATGGGGGATGATGAATTCTTTGGCACGGGCAACCTCTCAACGTCTGGATTTTCAAGGAACCCCCTCTCATTGGATGAACTTCAAGTGTTCAGTCGTCGTCTTTTGATCATCGCATTCACCCTTTTCCAACGTGAAGGACAAGCAGATTGGCACAAAGGGATTGTTGCGCCCAACGTACGGTTTACGTGGGAGAATGTGAGGGAAAAGGTGACGCTATGTTTGGGCGCGATCCATTCTCGAGAGTAAGAACGATCTGTGTTCTGTGCATGACAATGTCTGATTGTTGTTCCAGTTCGCGGAAACCGTTCGTCCCTCCGGATCATTGGCTTGTTAGCTCCCAAATCGACATGGATTCGTTCATCGAGGCAGCTATGTAAGCCGTTACATTTAATACCACCGTTCACTACCAACATGTCGCAGTTTTGAGGAACAAAAGCTAACAGATGACTCTCCTGTGGTGGGCCTTCTCACGAAGAGACAAATAGCGGTCATGTCTCCCCGCCTGGGTATCCTGAACAACATCCCGTTTGCCATTCCATTTGAAGTGCGAGTATCCATATTCCGACACTTTATCGCAAACGATAAGGCATCAAAGGGGGTGGCAGACCGTCATGCGTCATTTTGGCGGAGGGGAAGGACTAGGATTGCGGTAAAGCGAGGGAGCGTTGCACAGGATGGTTTTGATAAGCTTGCGGATGCAGATTTGAAGATGCCGATGGAGATTACCTTTATTGACCAATTTGGACAGGAAGAGTGAGTTCCATACATAGCATGTTACGTTTGGGATGATTTACCTTTTTGTAGGGCCGGTATAGATGGAGGAGGCGTGTTTAAAGAGTTTATCACGTCGCTTTCCAAAGAGGTGTTCGACACGGACCGCGGACTATGGTTGATGAATAAGAAGAATGAGCTGTATCCCAATCCACATGGTTACGCTACTGAACGTAAGTCGCTAGAGTTTGTTGTACGTCTATAGCCAAACTAAGTTTGACAGCGCATAGTTTGAACTGGTACCGGTTTATTGGAAGAATTCTTGGCAAGGCTATGTACGAGGGTATTCTTGTGGACGTAGCTTTTGCAGATTTCTTCCTTGCCAAGGTAACTGCCGATTAATTCTCGTTGTATGCTCACATATATATCGTCCTACAGTGGCTAGGGCGGCAAAGCTTCCTGGATGACCTGGCCTCGCTCGACCCAGATCTGTACAAGGGACTCATTTACCTCAAACACTACACTGGCAATCCGGAAGACCTCACGTTGAATTTTACCGTCGTTGATCAAGGTAAGACGGGCCGACAATCCTATTTGCCATCTCCTCGGATCAGAGTCTGACTCATCCTTCACTTTTTCAGAATTTGGTGTTGCAAAGACGATTGAACTTGTCCCTGATGGGAGCAACATACCTGTCACGCGTGAAAATAGGCTGCAGTATATTCAGCTTGTGTCACATTACCGCCTCAGCAGGCAAATTCGGTTGCAAAGCAAAGCGTTCTTTGAGGGTCTTTCCGAGATGATTGATGCAAAATGGCTACGGTAAGCCCGACCGGTATGAGTGCAACGTACACTCACCCTCTGGTGGGTTTTACGCAGGATGTTTAATCAACACGAAGTTCAAATTCTCCTGGGCGGCGTCAACTCAGCCATTGATGTCGACGATCTCAGGCAACACACCAGTTATGGTGGTATATACGACGAGAACCACCCGATTATCACTGTCTTTTGGAAAGTGGTGAATTCGTTTGATCAGGAACATCGTCGCTCTTTACTGCGCTTTGTCACGAGTTGTAGCCGGCCCCCACTTCTGTAAGTGTGTTACCAAATCTGATAGTCGCTAAGTAACTGATCTGTTGCGCGCTAGTGGATTCCGGGAGCTCGTCCCTAACTTTGCCATAAGGTATGCTGGGCCTGACGAAGAGCGGTTGCCGACATCGAGTACTTGTGTGAATTTGCTCAAGGTGGGGGTAAGGTTCTTATTTTTGTGTTACGATGCTAATCCGAATTGAGTAGTTGCCGCCTTACAAAACCGAACGCCAAATGCGGGACAAACTACTGCAAGCCATCACCTCGGGGGCCGGGTTTGATCTCTCATGAGGATAGAGACAGGGTCACAAGGCCGTGAAATTGACATGTCTTTCTTTTGATCCACGGATGGAATAAAGTGTTGTGTGAAAAAGCGTTGTACATATGTATGCTAATCCGTGCTTGGTTTCTGTAATCGCCCACCTAGCTCCGTAAACAAGACATCTAGCTTGTTCCCAACCAATTCTCCACGGCGTTGTTTCTTGAAATAATTTGAGATGAGAAAAGCAACGTCTGCGCCTATCAGTCCGTACGTGTTTATATGCTTGACAGCATGACCATACTCACCCAGACTCTGTTCGAAATTCAATCTTGGATCGCAAAAGCTCTGGTACCTCAACCCGAGCTGTTCCTCGCTCAACTCCATACTTCCACCGAGACATTCAGTGACACTGAACCCTTCGTCGTTGAACTCGCCGGTAAACTCGAGGCTGACACCGTTAAGGGTCGAGTTGTTGGAAGCATGGATGGAGAGGCAGGAGGTAAGTTCGGATATGATGCTGCTAAAGTGACGTGTTTTAAGGCCCATGCTGGAGGTATGGGTGCTGCCAAAGGAGACAGGATCAACGAAGTATAATTGAATAGACAGTAAGCGACCTACTTTCCGTGCATGGGATCGCATATCCAGGCTACGGGATGGCCGGACCCTTGGACGGCTGCAATATGTCCCGGCAAGTGATCGGCGATCTAGAGTACATAAGCACGCTGACGGTCACTAATGGCAACACATACTTTGCCAGCGCCATACCGGGTGATGAGGACGATTCTGCCGAACTCTTTGTCAGGGTTGAGGACTAGGGCCGTTTTTTTAGATTAATTTTAGTTCCTCGGAAGAACAGGAGGCCCACTATCCAATAATTGTACCAATTCGTCATTGCGCATGCTGGGACCGACTTTGACACCGATGGGGTTTCTAATTCCACGGAAATACTCGACGTGTGCGCCGTCGAGTTGTCTGGTCCGATCACCTATCCAGAGAAAGTGAGCCGAGGTATTGTAATGGGCCGTTTCTTCTGGGGAGCGTCCTGGAATGGGAAAAGCGCGGGTGAGGGCTTGTTCATAGTCTAGCATGAGAGCTTCGTGGCTGGTATTACGTGAGAAAACACTGCGCCAGTGGTTGGGAGTAGGGCACACCTAGTGTAAAAATCGACTTCGCCGACGGTCCCACGGCCACCGCCTTGTTCAAAGGCATGCCAAGCACCTGATTCTGGGACACCAATCGTACGGCTAAAGTCGAGGGCATCAGAGAGGGAAGCAACGATGGATTCGAATTCGCGGCTTGCAAAGAAGGGTCAGAAGGATGCAGAAGGTTCGGGGGTAGTTATTATACTCACCGAAGAGACGGGGAACGGACGTGAGCCAGGGACCAATCTCTTGGGTGGTGAAGGGAAGCGAAACCAGAGGTGAGGAGGGCGCGGATGTGGTTGAGAGTTGTGGCTGAGTGAAAGTAGGCGCTTGGTAGGGTGAGAATGGGATAATGATGAATGGGGTAGGGGGACAGGTACCGTAGCAGACGGTCCGGATCTGGGGTTCTGTCGGTCGGATCAAGACTGGGGGAGGGAGTGAGTGGGTAAGTAGGTCAGACAAACAAAGATATGTGGTGCTACAGGTACATGCCCGTTGACATTGTCACCTCTGAAGAGAAGGATAAGTTAGTCGATGACAGGGTATCCGAGGGCTCGCCTCGGAGGGATGCACACCTGAAGCTTAGGACTTGGCGGTCACCGATATTCTCGTAAGGGCTACTTCTAGGTTTAGCGTACTGGCCAGCAATGCGGCCTATACGGACGACGGGGAGGCGAGCGCCCCAGACAAGGACGAGGGAGAAGGAGAGAATGAGACCGATTTTTGCGGCGATGTGGTCGCTCGTGCAGGCATCGAAGCTCTCTGCACAGTCTCCTGCGTGGAGGAGGAATGCATGGTTGCGCTGGACGTGAGCGAGATGGAAGCGGAGACGGTCGATCTGGAGGGTGTATGCGTGGATGTGTGTAATGCGTGGATGTATGCGTGGATGTATGCGCTGCTTACCTCGGAGGGAGTGACGAGGGGCGGGAGCTTTGTGATCGAAGCCAGAACGGCGCCGAGGCGGGCAGGGTCCGGGTAGAGAACGGACTGGGCTGCTTGCTTGGTCTGCCAACCCTGCATCTGCATATCGTTAACGAACAACACACACACACACACTCCTTTCCCGCGGCCCGCGGTCTCTGTCTAACCTTCAACCCGAACCAGAAATCCTATTTCAACCCCATCTCTCTCTCCCCAAATGGCCCACCGTCAATGTCTCTACTTCGCGCCGTCCTCTCCTCCCTCCAAGCAGTCGCCAACCACCTCGCGTGCACTCCCCCTAACCCAACCACCGCCAAGCAGCGGTACCACACCGAGGAATGGTGGGTTCTGCAAATCGCACCTCTCGTATTTAAGGTCGCTTCTCCTCCCTTCCTACCTCCCCCCCGCCCCGCCCATCGCTGACCGCCTCCACAATAGATCCATCTTGGCCTCCTCTGGACATGCGCATTTTTTGAATCCCTCCTCTACGCATCCACCTTTTTCCCCTCTCCCCTCCCGCCACCCTTGTCCTACATCCTATCGCCATCCTCCGTCCGCACAACCCCCCTCTTCCTCATCGGCTCCCTCTCCATCTTCTTGGGCACCTACATCCGCCTCGACTGCTTCCGCGCACTAGGCGAACTATTCACTTTCGACCTTACCGTCCACCCCCAACACCGCCTCATCACCAAACGCTTCTACGCCTACGTCCGTCACCCTGCCTACACCGGTTCGCTCCTCCTCGTGGCCGGCATCGCCTTTGCTCACCTCTCAGAAGGCGGTTGGCTGACCGAATGCGGTCCCCTTCGCCTACCAGGCTCAGCCCTCATCGTTTGGATCTTTTGGTGGGCTTGGACTCTCTCCGTTGGCGTTAGTCGCGCCATCGCAGAGGACAAACAGATGCGGAAACTCTTCCAAGACGAGTGGGACAGATACGCCGTTGACGTCCCTTGGTGGTTTTTCCCCGGCATCCTCTAATGTCGTTCTCTCTCTCCCTCTCTCTCTCACATACATACATACCGCTCCCACAAAATGCACCACAGCGATCGGCTTACGGATGGATTTTCTTTTTTCCTATGTGCTATTTACGATACCTTTTTTTTTTTTTCTTCTTGATGATACGCATCTCTATGTATTCTATTCTTAACCATCAATGCAGTCAATCAAAGTCAAACCTTGAGCATGCGTGAAATATCCGAGGCCTCTATTATCCGAGGCATTTCTTACTTATCGCCGTCCCACCCAGGAACGAACTATCATTAATTCATCGGCTATACACCATGCGCCTCCCTGAACTTTGAATCTTATCCCTACCAGGGCCCCCACATATCCCTTTGCGAAGAAGAAACACAGTCTACCAAAAACCAAAATCCTACATAAACCCCAAACGCATCACTGAAGTAACCCCAGCTCAATCGGCAACTCTGGAGATTCGTCTTGTCCCCTCTCCGTAGGGCGGTCGTTATTCGTCGTAGCTGTCGCTATCGACCCCCGGTTAGGGTTGACCCGCATCCCATCCCATGTAACGTAGCCTCTCCTCTGCCGCGCAGCAAACACTCGTGGATTCAGGATCAGCCTTGATGTCTACAACATGTGCGATTCGAAACCGGTCAGATTTACATTTACAAAAGAACGGGTTACGCGGACGACGCACTGAAAATGAGTACGTGGGTACCAGTAAGCTGATAATAATAAAAAGCTTGTTTGTCAGTAGCTACTGAGAGCTATCATAGATTCTTACATAATGCACAGCACAACCAATGGTCCGTTAATGACAATAGACAATACCAAGACGACAATTAGCGCCACTATAAATAAGTCAGCTCACTTTTACCTATAACAGTGGTGGCACAGACCCATGTGCCTTGATTCGTATCAGTCAGTTAAGTGACACCGCGTCGGAGAACATATATATCTTACGCAAAATAAAACATGGCGCAATCCCTGACAAAGGCAGTGAAGAACGGTGAGACATCTCGCATCCCTGCCCGAGTTAACCGACTGGTCTTGATCAAGTTCACGACACTCATAAGAAAGAAAACGGCTAGTCCAAAAAAGTCATCCTCTAAATTCTTCCAGTCGGAAGAACCACGCCGTACTCGCCAGCAACGTCCTATTATCAACGACTTAGCCGAATTAGCCAACCAATCACCATCTTTACTTACTCGGACAGTAGAAGATATCTCCCATTGAGGTTGGCTGAGAGCACATGACAGCCTAGACCAGAGCCCGATTGCAGAACCGTGAGAGAGGACGGATTCAAATTCATCCTCAGGAGCTGTACTGCTAGATACAATGCCACCTAGCCGTAATTCAATTCTTTTAGAGTATTATTGCCGTAGCGAAAAGGCAAACCATAAATTGCACTGGAAAGCGGACCGTTCAATCTCCGGGTAGGGAGGGGAAATGAAAGGATTACATACGGAATGTCAATAATGCAAGAACTACCAGTACTACATGGACAATGCATAAATTCCCACCAAGTTCGCTAGGTAAAAGAAATTATTTACCGTGTTGGTTTCTATTATAAAGGGCGTCCACGCGCAACATAAGGATTACATTCGACACAGTCACAAAAATAACGGGTCCTCCGCTAGTATGTATGTTAGACAACAGTTCACTCTGGCTCCAAGTCACACGTACAAGACTGCCCATCTGAAGTAACGTCGGCATCTTAAAACAACTGTCAGAATTTACGTGACCAGCTTTGAAGGTCGAGTAAGATTTACGTCTATTGGAACACCTCAAATACACGAAAAAAAAAAAAAAAAAAAGTCTTGTTGCATTTCAACATTTTGTCATTCCTGTTTTGGTCAAGCTTTGTGCATCATGGAACATAAATCTTAGAAAGGTTTTCTTGGTTGGTTCTTTATTATGGTTGTTGGGATAACCCCTAATATGGTATACATGAATCAGGTTTCAGCATTCTTACTTCTAGCCACAATTAGTGTTGTAAAATATGGTATTATCGTTACAACGCTATGTATTTGAGCCTAATTTGTTGTCGGGAAGGTCACTAGCCAACAGGGAGTGCAGCATATGCACGACCTCATAGTGCCAGCATCACGCGACGAAACTTACACATCATTTGTCCAAATTAACAAGGTGACAACGTCGCTGTACCTTCCACATTACTCGGGGTACTGCTGAGGCCTAAAAATAGTTAACGAGAAACCTTGTCTGAATGCCGTCAATCAGCACTATCGCCGCCGAGTCCATAGTGATGTCGTCCTCAGTTTCCCTTCTTTCTTTCCCCTAAATATTCATTGGGAGTATTGTCCGTGGCTGCTTCACTAAGTAAGATAGAGAAAATCGGACAGGGTAATCCCGTCCAAACTTGGATACCTAACACAGTTGCAAGCGCTCTACGATGTCCCGGTCTAACTATTTAGTACAGTACTACATCGTTCACGAATCTATATCCCCCCGTTAAGTAGGCTCACAGATGAAGATTGCAATCTCACAGCCAGCGCCGATCTCAACTCCTGGGTGCTCCACTACCGCCATAACAAGTCCCAACGCTAGTACCACTCCAGAGCCACTCGCCCTCTCCGTTGACACGAATAAAGTTCAACGCACCCAATTCCAAGCCAATATTCATCGTTGACGGTACCTGTTGGCAAGTGCTGTCATGCATCAATTCCTACCTACCTGAAAACATTTTGGCATGCTATACTAAGACAGATGGTAGGAGGTGTAAAATATGCTACAGCAATATAATAGTCGTTTATATGGTCTGAAATAATTGGTAGTGACCTCATAAGGTAGTCATAGATAACTTCAAGAAAACACCGCCTGTCGATTAAAAGGAAACGTTCAGTTATCCTGTCTCTCCACCGCTTTTGGTGCTGGCACGTGTTACTCTCCCCTGCAGAGAAACTGAATCCAAACTAAGAGATACAGTAGTGCTACATACCTTCTTTCGAGGTCGGAGACGCCTCTTGCCTTCGCCCTCAGAATCAAGATCGTTATCTGTAGGGGCAGGATCTGACGCTGGAGGTTTCTCGGATCTCCTGTCCGTCTCCCCGTCAGTATCCGTGATCTCGGGTCCTTCATCTTCATCTTCATCTTCATCTTCATCTTCATCTTCATCCTCATCTTCATCTTCATCGTCAGATCGCCATTTCTTTGACGATTGGCGAGCTCGTCTAACTCGCATGGTTAACCATTTTAACTCCGATCATATGAGGGAATCCCTTACTTCGATGGTCTGGATGCCTTCGTGGTTGCTTTGCGCTTCGTGGCTGTCTTTCTTTCTTTCCTCTCAGGCTGAGATGATTGTTAGTTTGTAGCTTTAATCGAATTTCTGAGGCCCTGCCTTGTTCATTGACCTCTGTCCAGTCTTCAACATCTTGCTCAGCGCCGTCGATGCCTCTTCAGGTAGATACATCGTTTTCACGATCTTACCAGTATTAGACTCGGTTCGAAGCACCAAATATCAAAATACGTACCTTGTTCGCAGTCTCTACATTGGGCAAGGGTCGTAGAATGTCCGAAGGTAATTTTACCTTGCCGGGATAACTTTGGATACCCCACGAATTTTGGTGAGCACGAGCCTTGATCAGCTCCTGCGCCATCTCGCAGATGGCGTAAAAGTTCTGTATGTGTGTTATGCATTAATTTTATCTTCAGCTTGAGTCAGAGGCATACCTCACTATGGCTATGTGATTCAGCGTCGCGGACAGTCTTGCCTTTCATTGCCAAGTGGTACAATAAGGATGTGGTCTCTGCAGATCCCACCAGGTCAAGATAAAATTGTATGTATCTATGAGGGTAATTAGAAGTGCATTTTACGGAAAGAATAACACGAACTTTGCTATGTCCATCAGATCTTCCGGGGAAGTGCTAAAATCTGGATGGTGCGCTAGCAGATGCAGCAATCGAATGAAGGTCATTTCCAGATGCTGTATCTTAATCGCTAACATAAAATTAGTAGAAGCCTTTACATTGACGAATAACAACGCACATGCAGGCAATTTTCTGATAGCAGCTTGCACGTATGACGAAGCCTGTTAGTGTGATCAATGTATCATCTCCTGGCTACGGCATGGCTTACCTTTATTTTCACGTCCTCCTCCGGATCGTGAATCGTCAAAAACAATACCACGTTGTATCGTGCGGGTACTTTCCGGGATTGAAGAAGAGGGATCAATTTGCTCAAGAATGATATCCGAACGTTGTAGCACGAGTCCTGTCAGGCTTATTAATTAGTCGAATACGTGTTGCAAAATACTCACTTGTACGACTACGGCCAACCGAAGGAATTTCAGGATCAGTGCATCAGCATATACTTCAATTGCTGACATGTGAAGGAGCGATACTGCTGCTTGGAGTCTCATACGCGACATGACTTTCGGGCTATAGAACCGTGTCAGAGGAGGGTATATGCATCTTCATTCTGTGGCGTACTTCTCATTAGCATCGGGCATCAACGAACCGTTGTTCTCCAATATCGATGCGAACATCTTCAAAACCGGGGTAGCAAAATCAAGAGCTTTATCGGACGAGCCAAATGCTAAGCTTCTGTTCCGACAGACTTTAAGTGCTAAAAGTTTCGCCTTCAGCTGATTAGGAACTTCGTGATCTTCGAACCACTCTTCATCGGTTTCCATATCTTCCTGGAAATAAACGTCTTTTCAAATGTTCTCCCCGTAGAAAGTAATACTTGCTCACTGAATTTGCAACGACTGGAATCATGAGTAGGTCCTTCAGTAAGAAGGACATGATAACGTCGCTGTTTCGCTCAAATGCATCCGGTGCATATCTAGCAAATTGGGCTAGAACCGCGATCCTGGCCACCAGAACGTCTGAATCTCGTTCGCTCAAGCCACCGCTGATTTCCTACATTGAACATAGTTCGGGAGGATACTTAGGACCGATCAGGAAGCGAGACTCACTTCAACCACTTCTGCACATGAGTTTTCTTTGTTCCTCGAAAATGCTAGGAAGCGAGCTGCGAATTTTGCACGACGCGCATCCGTTTGTAATGCATAACGGATGACACGCTCGGTAGTGCGGCTGGGTAAATGAGTTATGACAAGGTAAGAATTAAGGACACAAATAGACGCACGAGTCATTTGGAGCGAGATTTTCATCGAATCGTGCGACAGCAGACAGCGCTTGAAGGCAAACTTCTACCATCACTCCATTCTTCTCCTCAGCCAGGCCTTTACCTAGTTCACTGATGTGGGATTTGTACAATGATGGAGAATGTTTAGACACGTAAGTCAACAATGTTTGTGCGTGACCCGCTATTATTTGGGACTGAGAATGCGAACTCCCTTGAGCTTTGTGTATTCGTTTAAGGAGAGATGGGATTGCCGACTGATTAATCAGGCGGAAACTAGCTCTCCGAAGAATGGCGCACATAGTGGGTGCAATGCCGGGTGACGATTGCTCCAGGCGTTTCTCAAAATCGTTCTGATGCATACTGTTAGGAGAATTATAGAGATAGTGGTAGAATGTATACCGTAGATTTTACCAGTCCCTTCAGATCTGTCTGAGGATCCATGCACGTTTTCAATAGTTTGTATAAGCGAGGCTCGTTGAGTTTAGCGAACCCTTGTAAATCTTCTGTTGCTTTATGTGGGTCGCTGAAAGTACCTGAAATGCCATTAATGCACGGCATCTGCGGGTTTGTTGGCACCCTAACCTGCTATAACTTGTATTACGGAATGTAATCTATGAGTAATGACTTCTTCATCCTCATCGATAATACCACCCTATAAATATTCGTCCTTCGATATACTTGCAGGGACAAGGGGAGGTGACTTACATTGTTTTTAATACATGCCTCAACAAAGTGTTCGTAAATAGTTGGCCGGCTGCATCGATCAGCAGGTCCACTCGATTAGGCGCCACAAATGACTCACACGTTCCTGAGCCCAGAAAGGTTTAAAAGTGCATTTATTGACTTATCTGTGAGGTTCTTCATCGTGTTCAGTAGCCTATCCGTCCATGCAACCTCGTCCACTTCGGCTCCCCTGGTACTAGGGGAGAAGGATGGCAGAGGAAGGATAAAATCAGCCACCACTTGTTCAACGACAGCCCTATACTGAGTCAGAGACGTGACCTTCGCCGACCAAATCTATAGACTCACAAGACTTCTCCGTTTTTTAGCATCATCTGCAGAAGCTCATCCGGAATCCACGCAAACTGCTTGGTAGCTGACGGATCATTGTTTTCACTTGGTCTCTTTAGACATACACCCGCCAAAGAATAGAATATGTTACATACATTTCAGGATATGCCACACTGTATAGTTTTCCTAAGCTATTCAAAGCTTCAACACGTACAGCCGGCTGCATGACTTGAGCGTTTAAATGACAAAATGCGGATGCATCACGAACCTTTTTGTCTGCGCCTCTCTCAGCAACAACGCGAAGCTGGCGTTCAGTAACGTGATGTAGCGCAGTCTCGTAGTCCAATTGAGAGAAGACTTTACACGCAACAGCTCGGACTTTTTCATCCGGGTCGAGAAGTTTGGATTGAAGCGACTCTAGTTAGGTAGATTGTAAATTAGCGGTTTCAACAAGTCGGGAGATACTGACCTTCAATTGTATCCTGTAGCTCGGGAAGTCCTGTAATAAGGCCTCGCATCGCTTCAACGAAAAGAATACGTATTGAAGACGTCTTGTCGCTCCGCCTGGCAAGCCAAGCGCCCCATGTCGTTGGGTATTTTTTCACAAGGTCCGCTCCTGACTTCCCCGAAAACATCTCTCCCAAGACCTGGACCACAATAGATCTCACAGTATTATCCTCTGCACGCAGTTCCTCTTCCAACTGGGGTATTACGCTATGGAGTAGTCCCGGACATGACTCGTGTAACCGTTTAATGAGGTCGTGTGCCGTTC
Organism: Amanita polypyramis BW_CC; assembly: GCA_001691755.2. NCBI lineage: Eukaryota > Fungi > Basidiomycota > Agaricomycetes > Agaricales > Amanitaceae > Amanita > Amanita polypyramis. The sequence goes on along the minus strand of JNHY02000050.1, from coordinate 62,388 downwards.
TGATCTCGCCGTAGTCCTCCTCGCCACGTGCATTGGCATATATAATGTCAGAAAAGTACTGTGAAACATGGCGTTGCAGCCTATCCGCAGTTGCGTTACAGATTTGGACGGCTAATCGGTAGGCGGGTTGTTCGATGCGCTGTTAAGGCGATGAGTAAGAAGTCGAGCTTTTGTCAGCACTATACAACACGTCTACTGGTATTATACAGTGCGCGTTGACAGAAAGGAAACGACCAACGTACCGCATTTTTGTCCATGAACTGTGACATGATGACTTCGAGCACTCCCGACGGCAGCGACTGGCACTCATCTATCAACGCCACCAGGATATCTGCAATAAATAATTCCACTTTCTTGTTCGATAAGTCGCGCCGGACGAGCACGAAGAAGTCGCGGAAAATATCAGCCAATAATTCCTCTGCACTGGGAAGATCGCAAACAAGGACGACGCTCTTGACAGTCGACAGAGATTCGAGGAGGAGAAAATATTGGTCGTAATATGGTGAGTCTGTTCCCGTGAGGCCGGCGGTTAGTTGACGGAAGAAGAACTGGAAGATGTCGCGGAGTTCTGCTTGAGTGTAGGGCGCGTCGGGCGCATAGAGTCGCAAAATATCGGCAAGACAGCATGCAGCATAAGCTTTGACGCCTCTGTCCCTGTGCAGGAGGACAGACGTGTTCACGAGTTCTTTACGAATATTGCTAAGAGAAGCGACATCGACATGTTCCTGCTCGAGAGCTGTGAGCTGCGAATGAAGAGTCTTGAGCTTTTTGAGCAGAGCATCCGTTGCAATCCCCTTTGTATGGAGCTTGTCTGCGAACGCAAGTTTCTTCTTCGCGGGTGAGCGACCGCTGTGTCGAGTCTGGGCGACCATGGGAGTGTCGTGCAGCGCGGTGGGCACGCGTTGTTTGATCGTTCCTCAGGTAAACACGACGAGATATCTAGTCATCCCATTACTGGCAGCTCATCGCAGTACAAGATCGCAAATGTGAACACGCCATGAACACAATCTCAATAACAACATCTCGACTTGACCATTCCAAAGCCGCTGCATGTCTATCGGCCTGTCTTGAACACCTGGGGTGCCCTCATGCATATGTTGGTGGATTTGCTTGGTCGCTGCTCGGCAGCAGTCGCCCTACCCAGATACGTTGTATGACTGGTCCTGCCTGTACATCCATCTGACCTCATAATTATATCCACGATATCGATGTGCTGATTGACACGAAAAGTTGGAGAATGGAAGATTTGCGCCAGAAGCTATCAGAGCTTGACAGTTAATTTGCTTCTGTGGGGATCAAGCTCTACTTTGTCAAGGTAGGTTTTTTTCCGTTTCAAATCATACAAGGTGTGAATTGAGAAATGTAGGAACGCAAAGACAATCTAACTGGTGAAGCATTAGTTCGGACAAGCAGACACAATGTCTTAATTGAAACACTCTCAACTGGGTCACTCGGCCTTCCCACCATCGCGGAGCCCATATACGCAGAGATTCTGCACCCTGGAGTTCTTCTACTTACAAAGATGAAGCGGTGGTATCATAATCGTGACTCCACATATCCAAAGACCATTGCTAAACAACTCTCCGATAAAAGAGACCTTGATTACATGGTCGCCTGGTTGGCTGTTAATAACATGACTATTGAATTTGAGAAATACGAAGGCAAGAGTAAAGCAGAATTGCTTCAATTTGTTCGATATTATCGAGAGCAGGTTAAGGCTGACAAGCAGATAATGGAGAATTTACAAAAGGCGATGGAACCAGGTGATTGGACTCTCCTGTAGATGAGGGTTTAAAAGGTCTTTCTTATTCTTGTGGATGCTCTCAATCGGGGCAAAGTCGTTCACGAGGGTTTACATGGAACAAATCGTGTATATACTCAGACAAGCACCTAGAGCAGAACCGTGTGACATGGAAATGGGTCTTCAACACGGAAAGCGACGAAGCACAAGGTCAATTGTGTTTTCCCAAACAATGTCCTTGACTACACAGTGAAAGCTTCCGCTTCTGAGGAGAGAAGCGTTTCAGGGAGGAAAGTCGCCAAGTATGGGGAGGAGCGCTGGAATCACTGTGAATATGCATTTGGTGATTGGCTTCCCATGGACAGTGCTCTGCGTGGACATTGAAGATGCATTAGCAGGTGGCTGAGCGGCATTGTTGAAAAGGGTAGTGAACTCATGCAGTACAGTGCTAGTGAAAGGTGACATTCATCAGAGAAGAGCATAAGCTAAAGAACCTGCGAATACCAAGTAAATACGTACTTTTATGCGATAATCATACAACTCTGCGCGACTGGTTTTTCAGTGCGGAGATCGTTACTTTGTGTGAGCCTAACTCCAAATATATGAACAACAGCGATGGCACGTTGTGGATCAGTGTACATCTGTCGAAGACTGCATCGAGTGCGGATAAGATGCGTATCGAGAAAGTGTACGCATACGCAAGGAGTTCATCAGAGGTTACTGGTTCCGAATCGATGAAAGGACTAGTATATGTGCCCTATTGTACGCTCCACGTCAGTTTTTGCTTCAAGAAGAGCTCAAAGATGAAATGAACAGTGCGTAGCTGCCATGACTGGATGCTAGCTTATTGGAATACATGAGCCCAGATGCACTTGGCGGCTGCGTCATTATCGACTAATATTGATCATCGAAAGCGACTTAAGCGCCATTTCTAACGCTTGCATGTCTGCGTCAAACGAAGGGGCTGCGGGTACCCGCGCCACCTCGGTATGAATGGTCTCCAGAACGCTGCTGCACTGGACCCCCTTGGCTCGTAAGTGAACCGTGTGTGGATATGATTAATCTGCCGTCGTCATTGCGCCAATCCGCCATTATCATTTTGAAACCTTCCAGTCATTGTTCAAATGGCTGAGAGTTCTTCAGGTTGGCAAACTCAATTCTGTCTTCCTAAACGTCTATAACTCTGTTTCCTTTAATCTGTTCGTCATGGGCAAATGAGAGAGACTCGTTTGAATGGTACTTATCCATTTGGATAAGATTAAACGTTGTGTGTTCTTCAGCCTTCATGGGTTTAAAGGCTATGGGAAGGCGGAGGCGTCAAATGATCTGATTCTCGAGAAACGAGAGATGATGCGGATGGGGTGTGTGTCACTCAGTTTATTGGCCCGTAACGGATATTTTTGAACTGCGATGTTGAGTGACATTGTAGGCCTGAGAGCGGCGTGGTTCTGAATCCACCAGGACCCAGTGTTCCTGTGGATAAAAATCTCCCTAGCTTCTTCGTGACCGTCTGGAGTCTGCAATACCACAGCGGAACGCCGTATGTAGCCATTGACCATATGCATGCGTCAACCCTCCAGCTGCGTTCCCGATCATGCGCAACGAAAGTGCTTTGTTAACATGACGATCGGTATGAAAAGAGAAAGATCAAAGAAGAGCCCCAGGTACTTATCCCCACGTCTCCTCTGGCTCGACCACAACCGTCTTGTCCTCGACCCAACCGTTATCCCATGTCCTCAGCTCTATCACTGGCTATGTGACATTCCTGAACAGCCCCTCCCGCCTCATGCCCGAGCTGAAGTGAAAAATCTCAGTTTTGTCTGGCTCGACGCGCAGGCCGACGCCGGTCTTGACAATCGTAAACTTTTCATGTCTCTCGCAGAGCCTTGTTATTGTTTGATAGTGATGGCGACGAGGTGCCTAAAATACAGTCGTCTATGTACGACATTCAAGTCGTTCTTCCCGGGAAAAACTTCTGGAGTATAAGCGACACGTAGAGGTTCGATAGTATAAGTGATAACGGCTCTCCGCGCTGGTGTGATCAGATTTCGCGTCACCCCAAACAGTTTCTCTGTCCACGAAATCATTGTCGAAGGGTCGGCAAACTACTGCCGGGAAACCTAGCTTTCGAAGCATTTCAGCCATAACGGAGTGGTTCAATGAAGGAAAGTACTGCGTCGTGTCCGGCGTTGAACAAGGGGTGAAACACCCATGATTTTGAGCCTCTCTAACCCACTGTGTTAGAAAGACCCCCTGCGTCGACTGTAGATCTCTGCCTGACTCCTCCAAACTGGAGCGGGTGTAGTAATTCAAATGTACTGGCCTTGTCCTGCATCCTATCCGCTAGTATCTTTGATAGCAGTTTTCCAACACGGTCCAATAACGCTATCGGCCTGGGTATCATGACTGTGTCGCCCATTTAAATTCGTCCGGCCGTCAACGACGCGGTAGATTGATTATGGCTCCTTACAAGGGAGATACTCTATACTCCCTGTCCCTGCAATGACTGCACCCAGTGCATGTCCTATCCATTCCTCTCCTGGGCGCCAAACGCCGTCAATTTCCCATTGCAATACAACCTGGGTAGCGTGCGCCAACTTCTGCTCCAGTCCTACCGCAACTAACGCTTCTTCGTCATTTGGATCCAAATATCCATCCTCCAACCCGAGGAGATCGTATCCGATAAGTTCCGATAAATCCGACCGAAGTACCGTTGTTGTAGCACAATATTGTGGGTAACTAAGCAATAAGCGGATGATCGATGCGTAGACTGCTGGTCGAGAAGGTACATAGATCAATTTACATAGGGAAGAGGTAGTAGAGTGGTGGGAGGGCGGCTTTTCTTCGAGTTCAGAGTTTTTGAGGGTGGAAAATGATTGTGGATAGAGTGCCAGGTGTTGTACGGACGAAGGCGAGGTCCAAAGAGTGATCCGATGAAAGTGCGCTTTGGCTTGAAAGTCCCCTTCTGTCATCAGAAGGAGCGCCGAGGGGGGTGAAAGAGGGAGACCCATCGAAGAGAGAAGGGCTGAGGCTTGGTCTAGCTGCTCATCGGGCACAACATATGAATAGTCCTACGGAGAAATTCACGATATAACAATTGGAACGGGCATGGAAGTGCAGATACCTGCCTTAATGAGGACAGGGACATTCATCCTGTGGTAGAGCAAGGAAAGCCACTCTAGCAAGACTATTCCGGCTCTTTGTAATCTTCCCAACGCCATGTCCACCACTTCCGCAGGTTCGTAACATAGAATATTGTCATTGTTCTGTTTAATTGGTGCATCAAGGTAGGTTTGTGGAGGAAAGGCCGCAGCACTGTGAGTTGTTATCATGATGATTGTGACGGCGACTGTTTCAATTGGCCACCGCCTGATCTCTCATCACCGCTATGGCAAAGCACTTCCCCGTCCCACCCAAACGGGCCCTTCCATCCAAGGAGGCTTCCCTCTTCAAGGATCTGCTATCTCTCTACGAGACCCGCCAGCTTAAAAAGGGGCTCAAGACAGCCGACCAGATCCTCAAAAAGTCTCCCGAGCACGGAGGCACGTACTATCCACTATGCCGTTATTGCCGCTCAAATACGCCTCAGAAACATTATGTATGAAGGGACTTGTTCTCACACATATGGGGAAAAGAGAGGAGGGTTTGGAGTTCGTCAAAAAGGGCATGCGCCTAGACTTGACATCTCATATTTGTTGGCATGTCTTCGGTCTCATTCAAAAAGGTGAGAAGAATTACGAGGAGGCTCTGAAATCGTACATGCAAGCATTGCGGTTTGATAAAGTAAACCAGTTTATTCGCTCCGTGACAAAACTTGACAGCGCTTTAGGATAACTTGAATATCCTGCGGGACGCTGCTCAGCTGCAAACCCAGCTGCGCCTTTTCGATAGTCTAGTGGAGACACGTTACGCACTACTCAAACTTCGTCCCAACCTACGGCAGAACTGGATTGCGCTTGCTGTTGCACATCATTTGAATGGCAATCTTGTCGAGACCAAGAAAATACTAGAACAGTATGAGAAAATGCTGAGGGTGAGTCCCATCCTGTACCATCATCTCTCTTCTGATCAACAAAGTAGCATCTACCCGATTACGATACCGAACAATCTGAAACTTTATTATATCATATCCGCGTACTTGAAGACCTTGGCGAACTTGACGAAGCACTACGGCTACTCGATGCGAAAGCCAAAGAAAGGGTCATAGTAGATCGTACAGCTATTATGGAGATGCGAGGTTACTTTCCTCTCTGCACATCCACTTTCATGTTTTGAATTTGCTCCAGCTCGCCTTTTGCAGCGGCTTGGATCGGAGCAAGCGAAAGATGCTTGGCGGGATCTAATAGCGCAAAATCCGGATTGTTATACCTATTATCGAGGCTATCTCTCAGGTCAAGGTCTCAATCTTGGTACGTCTACTCAGAAACCCTCCTCCCTTTAATTTATTTAACTCGTTTTAGATCATCCAGGTCCGGAAATGCTTCAAGTACTTCGTCAATTCTCTTCCGAGATACCTAAAGCAAGGGCGCCCCAGCGCCTTGCTCTGAACGCCGCGACAGGGGACAAATTCAAAGAACTTGTCAAGCCCTATGTCCTGTCAGGTCTGGAAAGGGGCATCCCTTCCCTTTTTGCCGATCTCAAGGCACTCTACAAAGATGAATCTAAACGTCAGAGCATAGAGGAAATTGCCGAAGAATCGGTTAAAAATCAAAAACCCGATGCTTCGGCATCTAACTCAGAAGAGCCTACCAATTATCTTTGGACTCTCTACTTCCTTGCACAACATTACTCTCATTTAGGTCAACATGAACGGGCTTTGTCCGTCCTTGAAACTGCTATGATGCATACACCAACGCTCCCAGAACTTCATCAACTCAAAGCACGCGTTTTGAAACGTTGTAATGACTTGCTCGGCGCAGCGCGATGTTTGAATGATGCGCGACTATTAGACGGCCAGGATCGCTTTCTTAATACCAAATGCGGTAAATACTTGCTACGAGCAGGTATGATAGATGAAGCCGTGTCAATTCTTGGCCTATTCACCAAGGTCATCCGTACACCATTAGTTGCTATTGAAACTGACGTCATCTTTACAGAAAGACGCTGTGAGCCCCGCAGTAGATTTGGAAGACATGCAGTCTCTGCTATTTCTGACTGAGTCGGCCGATGCCTACTACCGCGCTGGAAAACTAAATCTTGCTTTGAAAAAATATACAGCGATCCAAAAGGTAATTATTTATTTTGAAGCTACCCTCCTTTCCGACCACCTTTCTCAGGCTTTCAATGAATTCGAGGACGACCAATATGATTTCCATGGTTACAATATACGAAAGTTCACCATTAATGTTTACCTGAAGTAAGTAGCATGATTCCCAGCTGCTCAAATGTATCCACAGGACGGACTAGTCTTCTAAAGTGGGAAGATCAACTTCGTTCCCATCCTGTTTATGCTGCATCTGCGACGAAAGCCGCTCAAGTATGTAGCAGTGATTATTATTACTGCAACGGAAGTAATCTTTGCGATAGATATTTGTAGCTGTCCACGATAATCCGTCTCTTGCAGACCCTACGACTCATACTCGTACGTGGCTATGTTGTTATCACCCTGGTGCTACCTGAATCTTGTGAAGCTCAGCTAACTGACGAGCAGAAAAAGGCGAAGAAAAAGGCGAAGAAGGCCGCTCAAAGGACACAGGAGGAGGTAAAGAAAGGTAACACACTCAAAATGACCCGCGCAAGAGCAAGCCTGATCAAGTTATTCAGCCACTCCTCAAACATTACACGAGGACAAGGGCCTGGATGCTCCTCTTCCAAAAGATGAAGATCCAGATGGATTTAAGCTGTTGAAAAGCATGGATCCTCTTGAGCGCGCTGCGAAGCTATTAAACCCATTGCTCTCCCTCTTACCAGATAATGTTGATGTCTGGTTTGTTCATTATGACGTGTCAATACGCCGAAGTGAGGGTTGATCGAAACATACGAGAAATCTCGGACTAATGGTATCTAAAAGAAAAACTATTGCAGGCTATTAAGGCACTACAGACAGCCCGGTCATTAGATCCAGAACACCCCGAACTGCACTTCCGCGTTGTGCATTTTAAACAAACAAGTAACCTTATTTAATTTCCTTCCGTTAGATCTGACTTAGTTTGTTCAGTCTCCTCTCTCTCGCAAGAACCACCTGCCCCCATCGGGCCAGTCGTTTCAGAAAGCGTGCCCCTAATTTTCCCAGAGGGAATTTCAGTGGAGACATACAATACTCAATACCTCCAAAGGCATCCTAATTCCGCGCCTGCCATCCTTGCTGCGGCCAAGGTCGCTGGCGAAGTGCTCCACACACCACGGGAAGAAGTCGAAGGAATTGTATTTACGGTATTAGGAGAGAGCGTATCACTGGACATATCGGTACGATGGCGTGAATTATCCGCGTCTACTTCATCTTATCCAAAAAATGCCTTAGACCGCACAACATATTTTCTCTTTCCTGTCTTCAGTATCCTCCCCACGTCTAGACGAATTCAGAGCTGCTTGCGACTTGAAATTCCCACTGTCCACGGTGTTTAAATCTGCCGATGAACAGGCACGGCTTCGGCAGCTAGTTCTTGCTGCGGGAATTCCTGAGCCGGAAGAGGCTGATGGAACGTCGGGCCCGGATGTCAACAGCTGAGGCTGAAATATTGGGCAGGGCATGCTTTATTTATGACGGTACTGCCCGATAGCTATGTTCAATGGAGAATAGATATGTTGAATATAGGTTTATGATATGCCTTTTTAATAAAGTACAGGATGTCTGCCAGTAACAAGTCTTGCTGTGGCACAGTAATCGTGGACTGAAATGTTCTCTACGTCTTGTCTGACCAGCAACTGCATAACGATTCTACATATAACCCATGTAAGAGTTGTTCTTGGCGCGCCGTAGAATTTCATTCAGAGTATAAGCACTCTCCACAACAACATTCGGCTTGTGTACTCGTAGATCGTCGATTGATGTTATCGTCCTCAGCACAGCCACATCACATGACATCATTACATCGACTCCTAACTAGATCATTGTCGGTCCACAAACTAGTCGCAAAAACATGGTGAAAGGGAATCCAAAGTCATCTGCTACGTCCGCAACACGCAAGAAGCATGCACGGCGAACGGTGGTACAAGACCAGGCAGAGGATTCCGGACCGCGACCAAAAGAAAAGAAAGGGAAAGGGAAAGAAAAGGGAAAGAACAAGGAACCGCGGCAAAAGATGTATATTCCACCGGTCAAACCTGCACCTCCTCAGCCGGATCCGCTGGATACGATGGGTCTCGCCCATACCTTGCCTCCAGAATTGCTTGTCGTGCTTCGTAGCTTGGGTAAGAAGGCCGAAGTCACGAAAATTCGCGCTTTGGAGGAGCTCCAGTCTTCTTGGGCTGATAAATACAAGAATGGAGAAACAGAAGCTCTTGCGGACGTCTTGGTCGAGATGCTGCCGGTGTGGGTGCGTTCCCAATTTACTTTGACGACTTGTGTGTGTGAACTTATTTTGTTAGTTCCACCATGTCCCATCACTATTCTTACATTCGTCGAGAAGAATTCGTGCTCTAACTACAGCTTTCCATGCGTCTTTATTGCAAATTTCACCTGTCCGTGACCAGATGCTGCTCTTTTTACGTGAATCCGCGTCGACATCACAGATCGAGAGTATACTCGGAACGTGGTGTATGGCTGCACACGATGTGGACAGATTGGTGTACAACATTGCTTCGAAATCGTGGAATGACATCACCATCGTTACGGCTGACACTCAGGCCCAAGGTCTATTGCGCTTGGAAAATGGACTATTAGAGCCTATCATTAGCTTCATCCAAAATGCAGCATTAAATCCATTGGGCGTCTATACTTATCTCAACCCAGCGCCTCCTATAGCCCCGCCTCCGCCTATCCACAAGAGGTCTGGTGGCCGCCCATCACCTGCCCCTGTGCGGAAAGGAGAAGAGCAAAGTAGTCGCTCAAAAACAGACGAGATCGAAGAGAGTGAGCCAGATAAAAAGGCAAGGATCAGATGTGGAGCTATCGGTGCTATTCGATGGATGCTGGGTAACCCACGCGCGGCTTTATGTCAGTGATCCCTCTCACACTTGCCTAGATACGAGTCCAGACTCTTTTCAATACTTGACGGCCATTCTTTCAAACCCCGCGCTCTGGAGTGCGCTCTGCTCGACGGATGATTGTCCCTTCGTGGAGCTGGAAAGTTTCGGTTACTCCCAACCGGTTGTTCGTAAATCTGCTTGGTTGCTTTTGCAAAGTACTCTAAAATTACCGAAAGGTGAGGATGACGGTTCGACGATAGCGGGCCAGCAGGTTCTTACTTTCCTTAGACCATGTACTTTCATTGCTTCCGACACTAAGCAGCGCTGTACTACGGTCGGCATGGACAGATACAGACACGACTGTACATTCAGTCATGTGGCAGCCCCTGCTGATATTTTTGAGAGGTGCGGCTCGAACTGCGCTGTTTGATCTTACTAACGGCTACTATACTAGACTACCCAAGTTGTTGGTCCATCGATGGTGCGAAGGGAGTCGAGAGCGAGGATGCAGAAAACGAAGAAAGAAGTAACGACGAAAGCGACGTTCAAGGAGAGCCCACAAGACCGTCCCCTTACTATAGCTCGTCTTTGGCCTATCGCGAGTTCCTCAGATTTCTTGAGTCCGGCTGTTCTGGATCTCCCCTCCAAGGATACCCCACAGTACTGGTCATTCTATCAACGATCCCCAGATCCGTATGTTTCGAAATCGCTGTTATGCGATATCCTCAAATTAGCTTTTCAGATGCTTATAAACCCATTATTTCCGCCTTCCGAACTGTTCACGGCCATGTGGGCTGCAGTAGACAGCCGTTCTCTCACTTCCTTGCAGCGCTCCGCGACCTCAGCTGCATTCTTGTCTTCCCTAGTTGAATGCGTGGTGTTCCTCGCCAGACGACTGTTTAATGAGAAAGGCGAATCAGAAGTTGCGGCTGCAGAAGACTCTGAAATGGTTTCCAGACGGGTAATTGAGGAGCAGATAGGAAGTGTTTGGGACAGCTTGTGTAGTAATAGGCTCAAGGTTGAAGAAACTACATCGTCGGATGTACTCGCGAAAATGTTGGTGTCACTGCATAATGGCAATATGGGTGGGTATTTTGAACTTGTTTCTGAGGCGAGTAACGACATAGTCGCCTTTAGTTTTGTTCGCGACCGCTTGGGAAACTATTGCACAGCGCGTGAAAGAGTCGAGGGATGTAAATTCTCTATTTGTTGCAATGCTCTTAAAGGCGCTATATAATCAATCTGCAAGAAAATTTGCGCTGGAAAGTTCAGTGATCTCATTGGCAAGAACCGTTGTGAAACAATCAGTGGAAGACATCCGTAACGACTTTGCAAGTGTGGAGCACGCCATCCGCCCAATCAAGGGCCTATCTTTCCTGGTTGACATTCTGAATACATTACGAGGAGAATTGTTCATGGATGTAGAAATTATGAAGGTCCGGGAAAGTCACCTCGCGCGGAAGTAAACACACTAATCATCAGCGCAGACCATAGATTATCTTCTAGACGAACATGGTTTTCTCCTCCTGGAGCACTCACCTCGCTTTATTCAAGCTTACTTGGCAGCCAGAAACAATGAAGGACAGACTTCGAAAGTGTGGCACACCCTCCTTTCAACAGTTGTTCAACAGCCAGAGAAAGGTTTAGTTCTCATGACTCCCGTCCTTGCTGCCGCTCGGAAGGGCCGCCTACCATCTCATCTGAGACCCAGAACGGATGAACTAGATACTTTAATCCTGAAGCGGGTGGTCGATGCTATGGAAGGATCATTGAAAGAGAGTGATGTGCTTCTTATCGAACAAGTGTTACACGTTGCTGGTGAATTGGTCCACGCTTGCAAAAAAAAAAATGCTTACCTGATGAATGGATCAGATTACATCCTTTCAAGCCAAGGGCTTGTCTCGATCCATCACGCTCTTTTCAGCACTTTCAATCATCAGATTCAATCAATGCTCTGGGAAGGAAAGGGAACTTCTTCAGTCAACCTCAATTCATTGCTTCACTTGTTTGAGACCATCCTAGAAGATGCCCCGAGAGACTCTCCCTCAAAGGAACTTGACACCGCAATAGTGAACATATTTGTTCTTGCATATCTACTTCCAGAATGCTGTTCCGGTGATAATACTCAGAATTTCCAGTATGCTCGGAAACTTTGGACAAATTGCTTACAGAGGGGTACTGAGATTCAGCGGGGAAGCGTCATTACGAAGCTAAAGAAACGCTTGAGAACCCTGATGTGCATGACGGAAACTCGGCTAACGCAAGTAAACTTAGCGTCCACTTTCGACATTTTTCTTATAATTTCATAGGCCAGAGGATGTAGCCAAGGCTGCCTCTGAACACATTGTTCGGCTACACTTGGGACTTGTTGCTGACCTATTACCGACTAGTGAAGAGTATGAGGACATGCTTACGAACCTCTCGCAGGACGTGATACATCCAAGTTTGGCAGTCATTGATCCCCTAATTCCTCCCGGGGAAGAAAATATGGCCTTGACCCCCGAATGTGATGCTCGGGGATATAGCCAATATGCTCGAGCTGTATGCGGTTTGATTTTGGTCCTATCGGAAAACAGGCAGGAGGCGAAGCGAAACATTTGGGCACTAAAGCACATCTTGAGTTTCGTGGTGTACGCATCAGATCTTCAGAGTTATCCAAGCGGGCGAAGTCCATTGTTCACTTCAGAGGTATTGAGTGACTACTTCGACGAGGTCATGACGAAGGCGACGCAGATCACGGCATATCTTCTGACATTGAGCTTTGAGGATGGTTGGCGACAGAACATGTTGAACGCTATTACCAAGAACGCTACATTGGATGAATCAAAAAATGCGCTGTCAAAGCTTGTCGCGGAACTAATTAAAGATGCCAAGGAAACCGATGGAAGCCGTGCCGCTCGCATCTTGAAAATGGTCTTACAGCACGTTCTGGACGATGTTGACAAAAATGAGGCTGACCATTGGTTAATCCTAGCTAAGCAATTAGAGCATAATGGTGCGCCAAGTATAGGTAATATGGGATCTCTCGTATACTCATTCACATTGTGTAGCTCCGCAAATATCGATGACCATAACGTCGGCTATAATAGAGTGTGCTCCTGAGCCACAGCGCCTGGATCGGTATCGTAATGAACTTGCAGCATCATTGTTGGGTATTCCAGCACATCGGGCCAATACTGACGGATTACTTGCACTTCGTAAACTGGCTGCAGCTGCTCCTGATCCCGATTCAACTATCGTGTTTTTACCCCAGCAACGAGCTGTCAATGTGGTGAAGGCTTGCCAGCAATGGATATCATCTGACGAAGACATTGACGAAGAGGTGGAAAGTGTTATGTTGCTGGTGTTTTTGCATTTGGCGCCAATCCTAGACACTGTTCCAGGTTCCCACTGGGAGTTCACTTTCGATGTCATTGAAAGCAACTTGGAGGTGATGCCAAAAGTGTGATATAGAGCCGCCCTACTCACCCCTACAGCAGAGCTCTGATATCAAGGACGATACGACCTTTGTCGCATTGGCACGGGCCTTAAGATTGATTATCGTGGTGGAAGAATTGGCAAAGACGAACAAGCCGTTTTCGGAGGGTTGGCAACCAAGGAGGGTGCAAATACTGAGGACTGTGAGGGACATGGCTATGGTCAAGCTGGGTACGTTGCCTGGCCAAGCTTGCCGGCCCAAACTCACAATTGCAGATGCTGTCGGGATTTCGGTTCCACGTTCGATCTGCCGAGAGCTCATTCTCACTGTCGTCCAAGATTTGCCTTCGAGTCTCCTAGACCTTGAAACATTACCGAAGGTAAAGGTAGGCGCTTAGGTTTTTAGACGAAAATTTGATGTCTTCGCAGATGAGCCATCTCCTCGTGGGTTCATCAGTAGAGGTTAAAAAAATGGCCTATCATCTTCTGAGCACCGCCGCGAGAAGACGCACAGAACATTTGGTCATAGAGGCCGGTGTTGACGTGGAAGCAACGGTAAAAATCGATTTGCCAAATGAATTAATTGCGGTTCTGCAGACCGACCTTAATATGGGTGATTTTGAGGGATTATGGGATGAACAAGTAACGTTATTCCGCTAGAGCCTTGGAGTCTCACTTATTCCAACCACTATTTGCAGAACGTACTTGGTTGCTTCTTGGGTTGGATGCTGGTCTTCGATTCGTTCCAGGACGCGGTACTGCCCATTACTCATTATTATTGCTCAAACTCAAATTCTCACCTTCTGCTAGTCCCTTAAAGTCAAATTGAGCTACGTCGATCAGCTTCGAGGTCTTGACCTTATATCGAACGAGTTTATGCCAAGTATTCTTAATGTACTGCGACTGAGCGAAGGGCTCACCAAGGCATTCAAGCTCGATATGTGGTCTGTCGACGAGTACCACGTAGAATGTGATTGGTTCCATTTCCCCGGGACAGAACTATTTGTTTTTAACTCATTCCGCATGTGCTAGTATACGAACAAGGTACACCATTCAGCATACCTGTTCTGGCCGCACACCTATACTATCGTGCGCTATTGACGGTCCCATCCCTGATTCATAACTGGGTGCTCGACTGCAAAGACCGTCAACTGTCATCCGCCGTAATCAATTATACCTCGACGCACTTTTCGCCTGTGATCATCCAGGCAGAGCTTGCACACACCAAGAGTGCAGAAGTCACCTCTGACTTGGTGGATGAAAACTTTAAAGTCAAGGTGGCGTCGTCCACGAACGAAGTAGTGGCTGCATATGCGGTGGACGAGCACCAATTGGAGATCAAGTTGAAGATACCGGGAGACTGGCCATTGCATAAGATCGAGGTCAAGGACGTCAAGCGTGTAGGTGTTGATGAGCATAGATGGAGAGCGTGGATTCTAGCTGTGCAGCAAAGCATCTGGTCACATGTGAGTACTTGAGCTCCCTCCCCATCTCGGGGTGTTCATGTTGTACGGCGCTGACACGGATTATCTGGATGGATTAGAATGGAAGAATTCTCGATGGCCTGGGGCTCTTCAAAAAGAATGTCACGCTGCACTTCGAAGGTCAAACAGAGTGTGCTATTTGTTATTCGTAAGTGGCCTTGTGAGGGTTTTGGACAGTTTTTAAACATTTCTTGAAGTATTATCAGCCCTATGGATGGAAGTCTTCCGAAGAAGCCGTGCAAGACATGTCGGAATCGGTTCCATGCTGGATGCTTGTACAAGGTACTGTCCGTGTCTTTTTGCATTTATGGAGTACGTCTGAAACTGGACATGCAGTGGTTTAACACAAGCCACTCATCTAGCTGCCCCTTGTGCCGTTCGGACATTATTTAGCGCTCAACCTGCTAATATCGTTACTGCATTCTGCCATTTCAGTGTTTCACAACGGAACTTTTTTTCCGTTACTTAGCAATCTATAGCAATGTACAGCAATTGCATCACAATAAAATTGAACATCTACAACTATGCGAATGTGGTGGGTTGTGCATGAATCTGATGGATAGCGTGTCAAATGGTTTAACGTAGAAATAAAAAGTAAAACAGCATATTGATCATAACTCTCCATTACTTATATGCGTCGTGACACTGTCAAGAGAGTATTCTCATGGCCAACCTGACATTGACCGATTTTGAACGTTATCGAGAAGACATTTAACCCAAAATTCCTTCACCGTCCGAGTACGCTGTGCTGCTGCCATATGCTGAACTCAATTCGTTGTAACGTGCGATCTTCAAACGCTGACTTGGAGGGATGGCTTTATCTTCTGTTCCATGAGGAGCACCACCATGTAGGACACCAACACGTTTCATAGCAAGCAACTGGAGAACATGTTAGTGTGACATATACAAAGACTTTGAAATGTAACATACATTATGCGCAGCATTTGAATGATCATAAACACCTCCAAAGAAGGCAGTCGTCGCATCCTTACCAATCATCTTGATCAGTAGATGTGGACCACCTGGATGCTCCTCAATAAAGTTTGAGGCATCGTGGATAAAACCGGAGATAAGAATTAGGGGACGCTTCTGTGACTGCTCCTGGACTACAAATTTTTAAGGTTCGTCCGCGCCTCTATTAGAGGTCGATTAACGTACAACTTTCCCAGCTAATAACAGGCAAATCGCTGCTGTCATTTGGCCAGAGGAGTTTTTCCTGAGTCTCTCTGAGTTTTTTGAGTTGCATGGTTAACTGTCCCTTCCTGACTTCGTTCTCGGGGAAAACCTGTCTTACAATCAAACTTTATAATGCTTAGCTTGCTTCTACAACTCTACCTTCAGGTGGCTCGCGAGCCCAACTTTCTGGCAAACCCAAATAAACCACTTGGTGGGATCATACTGGTACCACTTAATAGCATTCCTGTAATCCATCGGGAACTGATGGTGAAAGTTGTGATAACCTTCGCCAATGGTGACGAGTGCTGTAACAACGTGATCACGAGGGGTATGCTTGTCATCAAAAGGTGTTTCTCCAAGCCAGTGAGCGAGCGAATTGACACAAAAAGTCGACTAAATAATAGGTGAACGCCAGGACGCTCCAAAAGAGTGCATGCACTTACGTGATGAACGAAGCAAAGCCTCAAAACGCCGGCATAAACGTAGCCGCCAGCAGCGTCGCCCCAGAAAAGCCACGGAATGACGGTAGGAACAACAAAAGCCATCAAGATGATGAGCTCAAGGTAATGACGATGTTGCCACTTGATAACGTCATTTTTGGACAAGTCACTAACGTCAGCGACACCTGGCCTCCTGCGTGGCTTGACCATCATCCAACCGATGTGCGAATACCAGAATCCTTTGTGGGCATTGTATGGGTCTAGGTCGGTATCGGTATAGCGATGATGTGCACGGTGACCACGCGACCACCACTTGATAGAACCCTCAACTGCACCTGCACCAGCCAAGGCGAAGAAGTACTGGAGGGGCCGGGATGCGTTATAGGATCGGTGAGCCCACAAACGGTGGTAACCTGCTGTTATGCCTTTTTCTTCATTAACGAACGCGTTTCTAGATGATACAATCGAGAGCTTACCTAGCCCAGTCACATAATAGTAGAAAATGGCGAAACAAAAAGTCTCCCAGCGGAGCCTCACAAAGTAAGCACCAATGAGGCCAAAAATTGGGGTGACAGTGAGGATGGTGAAGCTGAGCCAGTTAATCTCCTTGAACCAATTCTCCCAGGTGATAGGAGGTAGTGGTTTTATGGTTTTGAGTGTATGCTCAACATAGTTGTCGGGGATATTTATGTCAGCAGGAATTGTATCGTCCTTGGGCTTGCTGGTGGTCATGTCAGGTATGGCTACTGTGGAGGTGGAAGAGGAGGCGGAAAGAGGGGGAGGGGGAGGGGGAGACGCCTTCCGTTGGCGAACGGAGGACATGGTGAGGCGGGAGGAGGAGAGGCGTGTAGGGACGGCGACTTGTGGTGAATATTTATGAACCCAAACTTTCGTTTCTTTGGGGCATCCTTTCACACTTTCCTTTCGTAGAAGGGTCACGTGCACAGTCTAGGCTTGTACACTGCTCTCTCCCGCAGGTAACAAGGCCTATTGGAACTGATCTTCCTCAGTACTAAACTGTGCTAGGCGCTTCGGAGGCCTATCGAAGTTTACTGCGTACAGCAGTGAAGGCAGTGTTACACTGAGATCTGATCACATACAAGCGATAAAGCACTGGGTGTGATTTTTCTTATGATTATTGGTCGATGAAAGGGTTCTGAAGTCGAAAGGGACCCAGATGGAACGTGTTAACCCTCGGGCTCACCGTGCGGAGATGCTGTATTTCATGCGACCCTAGCCGCCGCAGCACCACTGATATCATGCCAGAAGCTGACCGGCGTAGACATGCCGGAGGTTAATTTTGACCATGTGTCACAGTACTAAGGATAGGAATATGCCGCAAAAGCCTTCCAACTTAAACTTAACAATTGCCTGTTGCCATCGAGTAGTAGTGCAAGCAGTTGTTCCTACTTCGAGCGCATAGAACACCCATATTAAACATATTGTATGCTACCACTATCTATACAGACAATCTTATTTAAAGTGCCCCATCATGCCACGTAGAAGCCACAGTACGCTGAAGGTGTGCGACAGGATGTTGAATCACCATCATACAAAGTCACTCTCTACCTCAGTAACAATGACTTTAATGACATGTCAGCCGCACGATTTCCTGTACGTACCCCTACCAAGCAGTTCCGACGAGGAAATTCCAGCAGCTCTAATGCCTTTTGTACTTGACATATTTGGTGAGGTGATGGTGTCGCTGCAACTTTTGACCGTCACGGCTCGGGGCGTGTCGAACTTGTTCTGGCAAAGAACTTCAGTACTCCCACAGTTAAGGATTGATGGGCTGCTCAGCGGTTCACGAATACCGTCCGCGCGTATTGCTGTCCTTCCTTTCTTATTCCCTCGTGGCCATTTAAGCGTATCAAGCTTGTGCGAAACGCTTTAGGTAAACTCCTGGAGGAGCACCCACCGGATAAACTGTTGGACACATGCGCGCCGGTAGAATTTGCGCAGGAGTTTCCACACTTCGAAAATTGTCATTACCCCAAGACTAGGCTACACCTTTAATTTCTAAATTGTATGACGTGACACTGGGGGCACTGGGTCATATAGAATACCTGACAACCAACGAACTGTTAATGCTAGTGCTGGGTATCCGGCGGAAAATTGTGTTTCAATGACTGCCTTTGCGAACGCACTTCTAGGATCTCAGTTTCTGGGCGAGCTTTGTAAAAGCCAAAAGAGAGGTTTTTAGCACAAAATCTCGAAGACGGACTTGGAAAGTCCGCCCACTACTATTATGGTACCTTGGAACTCTTACAATATGTCAAGCAGGTTCGAGGCCCTCGGCTGGGCTAACTCGGTTGCCAGCGAACGCGATATATTTTTTGGGCACTAAATCGGATTACATGGATAATCTACAGAATACCGAGAGGCTAAAAGTTCCTGAGAAAGAAACCCGACAGGAGTAGACTGATCAGATGGTGCATAGGTTAACCAAGAGGTTCGAAAAACAATGGAATACATGCGACAAATTAGCTGATAAGCGGCTCTTATGGAAAGCCATATACGACCTGGACGTTGCCAGCCAACTCATTGACGTCGTCATCAAAGGGGTTTCTTACCACCTGGGAGGCGTTATATCGAGTCATAAAATTCCCGAGGGAACCCTCAGAAGAATAATTAGGCTGTACTGCACTATTGTGCTTTGAATCCGACGTCGAGGTCGTCAATATGCAACTTCGATATCCATCCCCGTCCACGTCGATAGGGAAGGTAGAAATGCAGTATTATTGGATGTTTTAGTAGTCCCTTGCTGTGACTAGATAATCGATACATAACTAGTTGTAAGATATGCATTCATTCATGCGCCGTGCTAAGGATAAAATGGAGATGAAAAATGAAAAATGAGGCAGAATAACAGTGAGGATACTGGTCAAAGATTCGTAAAAATGTTTCGTCGCGGTTCGGTTACAGTTGGTTTCGCTTGTGTTCCAAGTCCAAGGCGCTGTAGGTCTCGAGCGGCTTCGGTGGCAAGTCTTTCTTTCATGACCCTCACGTCGGCTTTTAGCCATTCGAGGTGCTTCCCTAGTTCGACCTGAGTGCCTTCGGGCCACCTCTGGCGGGTCCAGTTCTTGAGATATACGCTACACTAAATTTCGGATGAGAAAAAGAGACATTTGACAATGGATTACGCTTACTTTTAGGAATTTCTTTCCCGCGTATTTCTTATACACTACAGGAAATATCGTTGGTTGCAGGATGTGGTTTAATATATGGTTTGCGATAGGTATTAGTTCATGTTCTTCATAAGTCGTGTAATGGACAAGATTGGGCGTCTAAATCAGGTCGCCTTAGGAATGACATAAAGGGATCAACGAGGTATCTACTCACCCATTCCTCACGTCCAACAATGAGTCTTGCGAGCCATAGTGACGCAGTAGCAATCAATGATGACGGGGACCCAATGAGATGCCTCTCTAGGCACCCAATTTCCATGAAATATTTAGCGATCGTCCGTGCCTTCTCTTCGTACTCGTCTGCCTTGCTTCCTCGTCTTAACCACCCCATTGGCCCTGGGAAGCTCAAATCCCAGTTGATGGCTTTGAGTATGTATTGTTCCGCTCGGATAATTTCCTCCACTCTATAGGCACCCTCACACAAGAGTACCATCTCTGCAACGGACGGCGAACACGTCTCCTCGTATTTAGAGGCGATCAACAAGCATGCTATGCCTACTAATTGTAGCTTTTGGAGAGATATAACGCGACGAGAGAGTATCCTGTCAAGAATATTGATGCAAAGGAACAGGGTCTCGTGAAGGAAACGGAACCGTATGTGGGTTTCCATTAGCCAGTTGATCAAAAGACCTCGGTGTTCCCAGGTAATATGTGGTTGGTGTGCCAAATAATCCGGATCAGGCAGTGTCGCAATCTACAATTAGTTTTGTTAGTTGGAAGCCCGTTGGTGAAGTTCTACTGGGATAACTTACTTCAATTCGTTTCCAGTATTTACATATCTCAACGACATATTCACTAGCCATTGCTGGATCTTCCCAATCATCGGCATCGAGATCGCTCCATTGTTGACTCTTGGAAGGAGATTCTGGATCAACGTCATGTAAGATAAGACCGATGGCAACCTTGTCTGCTTCTTCTTGAGAATCATCTTGATCTTTTCGTTCAGTCTTTTCTTTCTCTGTATGGAGTCTTTTAGTAACGCGTGGCGGCTCCTCAGTTTGTTCTGCGAGATTGGAAGAACGCTTTCGTATAGAAGATGGAGGTGGGATGAATGCAGTCTGTGGCTCTTTAACTTTCGCAATCACAGGCTCTGGCTCTGATTCTTCAGGAATAGCTGGCTCAGTGCACACCTCAGGTACAACGGTTTTCTTCGCTAGTCTGCTAGGTTGTTTGGTCGTGGTCGTGGTCGTAGTGGGCACTGCGGCAGCAGTTGATCGCGTGATGCGCCGCGTAGCAGTGCGAGTAGTCGCTGTTTCTTGTAAAGGTCTCCGCACGTTGGTCAAGACCGGCTTGGCCTTTTCAAGAGCCGCAATAGTCTCTTTTTCTTTCCCTTTGAGTGTCGCGCTCGTCTTGCGCTTGGAGTCATTATTCGTAACAAGTTTAGTAACTTCCAATAATGCGCCTCTTCTTGTTTTCACTGTTTCTACTGGTGGCACACTCTCAGGTGGTATTGATTTACCTTTGGTGGCCGCAGGGGGTGGTCGAGTAAAAACAGGCTCTCGTACTGTCGTAGTGGTACCGGCAGTCGGTACCGCTTTAGAGCGCGTCATTGGGCGGGTTACACGAGCGGTGGCATTCTCCGCATTCTTAGCTGTGGCCCTTGTGGTGCGGACACCACGGCGTACCTAAGATGTCATTGAACAATATGCGCATAAATAAGATGCTTGACGATCCATCGAGCTCACCGGGATGTTTGAAGAGGACATCGAGGTGGAAGGAGCCTGCTGAGTGGAGGTGAGGCAGTAGTGGCACGACTGTTCTAACAAGACAGGTCGAGTTGCGAGGAGGTCCGCTGTGATGCGAGAACAAATAATGGAGACGCGCCTGGCCACGTGCAGGGACGCGCTGATTGCGATTGGCCTTGGCTCCAAACATGCCAAAATAATTAATCCCTGTGGCGCAGCGTGGGACGTCGGCCCCAACACTAATAGAATTTCACCGTTTCAATTTATTCAAATCTAGTAAGGGCCTGCTCGTGTGCATACTTGAACGATTACTATGAAGGTATTTACAAACCATGAAACAAAAGTGGTGGTCAAGCTTTTTGTGATGGTTGGTAGGTTACGTCAGCAATGGCTTAGCGGTCCTGATTTTGTTCTGTTTGCGGGAATCTGTTTCAAGTCCGGTGAGGCCTCGACTGCTTTCTGTGGTGCTCATTCTTCGAGACCAGCATGAGCGAAGGCATACAGATTACAATCCCAGGTGCGCATTTATTTTGGTCAGAACTTTGTATTGTCAATCCGTTGACAGCTCGACAGACATTGATGACGAGGAGTATAACTCGGTGCCTACACCCTTCGGACGTTCTGCTGCTCATGGCTTTGGCTTTGGACTCGCTTTAGACTCCCCATCTACGTCCACTAGTCCGTTTGGGAGTCATGAACGCAGCTATTTTCCGTCTCACAGCCGGGGCGACTCAGCGGCTTCTGTGGACTCGACCGGCTCTGGCTTTACGCGCATTACCACCAGGTCTACACCATTCGTTCATTCTTCCCACTCTTCAATAACTACGACTAGCACCTCTCCCTTCTCTAAGAAACCATCGTTTGCATCTATACGAAATGCGTTCAAGACCAGCAAACTCATTGACGCTCCTCCTGTTCCTCAACTGGACCATCCGCCATATCCAATACTGAAGAACCCATTCAATCGTTCGACGGCCTCCCTCAATCACTCCATCACTACGACTAGCCGGAGCACGACATCAGCAGGATTTCCGCGCCCTCCTACACCCACAGCTAAAAATTCAAAGCCGAAACACCATGTGCAGGTGAAATCGTTTCATTCTCAGACAGGTTCCTTTTACCATGCTGCGTCGGATGGTAGTGACAGTGGAAATCCATTTTCGCCAACGTCACCACCTCCGGTTCCCCGGGTACCCAACGGGTTTGGCCACCTTTATCAGAACGATGCGTCGCCCAATTCAGACTTGGAAGAGGATAAGGTTGTCATTGACCCTAAGACACCTTCAGATTTTGCACTTCACGCGGTGTTCATTCGCTTTGCTGACTTTGCTGAGAAGAAGGTTGACGCTTTCCTTCGCCTTTCTCTGGTAAGCGCGTTGAATCGGGGTTTGTTGATAACTGAGGTCTTTTCAGGACCAGGAAACGCCCTTGGCGGACTCTATGGGTAACGGCGTCGATACCAAATTTGATGATATTCTTCGTTCCTTGGGGAAGATCGCGCAAAAACATTCAAAACCTGTCATAGACTCGATCATGCGCTGGAGACGCAGTCAAAACGAGAACGTCGGGTCAGAAATAATTGGAGTTCACACAACGCGCTCGAGCCGGACAATACGAATGCATAATATACCGGGTCTTTTAAACGAACGCAAATCTCTGGCGTCGATCTATATCATGTGTCGTGCGCTCATTGCAGTGTTACAATCATTGCCAAAGGATGCTCTAGGAGGTGTCATGGGCCATAACCTGGAGGAAACTACTTTTAATCAATTTAGGCGACCCGAGCTGGGGCTGCTACATCAATCGGCTAATCACCGCGCCAATGCTGAACTCTACTCCATCTTACTGGGACATATTGCTAATTTTAGGTGTGTTTGTTACATTAATTAATAAATTCTATTAATTTGACATGTTATAGGTTCATGAGTGTTACCGACCGTTTCTTGGCCGAGTTGGGCCCACTTTCGTCTGGTAATATTCCAAAGGGCTGTGATACGAGATATGAATATCTGCTGAAAGGCTTGCAACATATACAAATTAAGGTGGGCTACAGTGTTACCTACCGTTATGTGGTACTAAGGTCAGTGCAGGTCTGGCCACCTGAAGCTTTTGAGGAGGGTGCCGAGTTCCTGGAATCATTATCAATATCTTTCGCTAATGCACATGGACAACACTTGAAGATTGCATTTGCAGAGGTTCTTGTCCAACTTCTGCATCCAATTGGAAAGGTATGAGGCATATTTAACCTCATTTGTTCTTGGCCTCAATGTCACGTAAGACTGCTCAAGCGGAAACCAACAATCCGCAGTGGGCGAAAGCCATAGAGAACATTTATCCGAAAGCCCGAGAGATGATGGGCAAGCCGCGCTACTGGCATACAGCATTCCCACTGGTTATAATAAGCTTGTGTGTTGCACCACAAGCTTTTTTCTTGAAGAATTGGTCTTCATGCATGGAAGTTTCCATATCCAAGCTCAAGGTACGTGAGGCCTCTCTTCCCGAAATATCAACTGACTAGTTTCAGGAAAAAGCTGCACGAATAATCGCTATGAATGGTATTATCCGTTTGTTCTGGACCTATTTGTATCGCTGTCCTGAATCCCTTTCAACTACGACCACGAAGTTGGATGCGTTGCTCAAGCAGTTCTTCCCTTCAAACAAGCAATCGGTTTATCCCCAGGAAGACCGCCTTGAGCCATTCATTTATATTATGCATTTTATCGTATCCCGGCACGCAGAATACGGCCAAGAGTACTGCCTGGAGTTAATGCAAGAACCTGCCATCAACCGTCAACCAACAAGCATTGCACATTATTTGACTCCAGAAAGGACGGCGATTGCCCTACAGGCATTGCTACTATCATTGCATGTCTTGGAAAAAGAAACCACAGCTCCAGCTTGGCCTTCAGGGCATGAATTTTCAGCCTTCCCTCGACTAGACGATTATCCTTCCTCTTCGGACTATGTGACCCCAGCTGTACTCTCGAAATTCGGCGTTTCCTCCTTCGTCGAACGGTGTATGTCTGCCTTGGCGATTATTGCAACTCACTGTGACAAGGTGGTTGGAGGCATGACCATATTGGATGAGCAGTGGACGTACCAGCGTTCGGCCGTCCCTTACGATGAAACTCATAATTTTATTACCCGGCGACACGCAGATGGGACGCTCGTTGGATACCCAGGCATGTACACCTCGCATATCAACCTTCTACGGACTTGCATTGAGTCGTGGCCGCGCTTCTACCATTCTTCCGGTTCCCTCTCTGACGCTGTTGATATGCTGCTGCGTGGAGTGATCCATATAGAGCCCTCGCTGGGTGAAGCAGCGTGTGACGCGCTGAAGCGATTCATGTCGGATGGGACAAACGCGTTACTTGTCCTCTCTCGCTTCTACTATCTCCTCTTCGGCACCGCTCGCATCTCGCATGGTCTCTCAACCACGAAGCTATTAGTGGAAGTTCCTCAACTATTGAATTTATGGGTTTCTCTCGTTGAAAACTGGGTCGAAGGTCTGATGCAGCAGCCAAGGGAGTTTCTAGTGGACGAAGGACAAGCCATTGCGCCTTGCTTGCGAGAGATCGAGTCTGGCGCCCTGTTCTTGATGTTGCATGAAGTGTGGTCCATCCATTCGGCTGGCGTGAAGGTCATCCGCTGTTTAGGACCATTCCTTGAGTGGCTAGCTTTGAATCCAGAAACGAATGGCGCGCTGACCATTAACCTGCATTTGATGGAATGCTTGCAGGGAAAGCATTACGATAGGTCCTACTTGAATGGTTTCGATGAACTACTTGACGCGGCTGAAGTATCCAGGCTAGAGCAATGGCGCCAATCTAAATTTGTAGACGTTCCTCTCCGGATTGCGGGCAGTGATACGGAAAAGGACCGCAAAATCTGGCGATACCTCTTTCCTTTGCTTATGCAATCGGCGCTGGATACGTACAGTCAATCATTACTTGCTGTGCGAGAAAGTTTGATCGCAGCCGTCTCCCGTTTCCATCCCAGTATTTCTGCGTTGGCTGGTCTGAGCAGTAGAGTCCCCCCTGGCTTATCCGGGCGCAATCCAGCAAATTCGGCAGATGGCCTCAAGCTTCTGAAGGAGCAAAAACCGCTAGTCGACCAATGGTATATTTGGGTCAAGGTGCTGTGTGCTACCGCCATGGTTTCGGAACCATTGCGCCCTGGCCCCCTGAACAGGGAACACGCGCACGTCCCATCTGACGCTGCCTTTGAACGAGAACGACTTTCGACCACCCGTGGACTGTTCCGATTTCTTACCCCATTCCTGGATTCCGAGTATATGATTTTTCGCGACGCAGCCGTTCTGTGTATCAGCTCTTTCCCATCTAATGCCTATACTCAACTGCTGGAAGACCTCAGCCTCCTAGCGAGTCGGCAATTTTACGACGATCCAAGGGCCAAAGTTACAGGTATCGCTAGCGGAGAAAATGTTAACATTTTAGGCAGTCGTCAAGTACATGATGACTCCAGAGCCAAGTCCACGAGTGTTTCACTGTCCATAGATCGGTCCAGGCGACAAGAACGGCTCCATTCTGCCGTGGCACGCATTTATTACCTCACAGCACATCTACTCCAGCAACAGCGTGCGACGGGCAGGCAAGCAGCCTTGGCAAACGTTCTCAAGTTTGTACGGAACACTCAGGCATTCCTAACCCAGCCTGATACCCGCGACAATCATACACTACAGCATTTACGCCGCTATTTCTGTGGCATAGTGGAACGTTTGTTTTATGACCTAGCGACGCTTAAGGATTCTGACCGTTTTATACCACCCAACATGCACCTCACGCTGTATCGTCTATGTGAAGAATGGTGCCAATTTGGACCTCAAGCCAACTCTGTTAAGCAGCGGTTCATCCTTATGCAGAGGGCCGCAGCCTCAAGCCTCCAAGGTTCTTCCGATGCCGTAGAACGGTTTAAACGAGAGTCGACTTTGCTCTGCCAAGCTGCTGTTGGAGCACTGGCATCGCTTTGCGTGGGTTTACTCCTAGCTGACTTGTTGTGACTGACTGATCTGCACTTTTAGCAAAAGGCATTCTTCCCACCAGATCTCTCTTCTAGTTCCCCGACGGATCGTCCTCCCGCAGAGTTTCTAAGGCCACTATCGGCAGCTGCCTTGTTGGATCGCCTTGGGGCTATCTTATCTTCGCCCCGTGACCAGAATTGGGAGAAGGGAAAGTAAGCCTCTAGTTGTCGATTCCGAAAAATATCATTGAGCGACGTTTTTCCTACAGAAAAGCCCTGCGTACTGTTCTTCTTTCTAATCCATTGCACGGGGAACTCGTGGTTGAGACCCTAAGGCGAGCTGTGGTCTTATCGGAGCCTGACTCTGGGAGTGACCGCTTTTTCGAAGTCGTCTCCGATATCGTCTGCGGGCAAGAAGAGCACGGTTTTTCGTTCAGCCAAATCGTTTGTCTGGGTTTGTGCAATTTATGCAATCCATCATCAGAGATACGTCAACGCGCGTTCAAAATGTTGGAGGCCATGCACATTAGATCAAACGGGCTACTTTCAATGTTCAATTTTGAACCGCATGTTTGTAGTCGTGCGTCCGGGACATATCTTCATGCACACCGCCTCATTGCAGACTTCCTTGCGGGAGAACACCCAGACCAAGCCCACGAGATGCTTGTCCGTATTGCTATATGGTTGCCACTTTTACAAGAGGATAAAAATAAGACAATGGTGGTTCTCCTGATGCTGCAGGGGTTGGAATTTTGGATTCCGAACATCCGGCTTATGACGGAGGACAAGCAGAGCCTGTCTCAGGAAGGGACACTTGCTCTTTATCATCTTATATCCTTAACGCTGCGGTATGAACAAACCCACTGCGAGCAGATCCTGACCATATGGGCGAGATTAGTGGATCCTCCTTGTCAGTCGAACGGTCATGCTACCATTAGGTTCCTTATTGAGCAGTCCCATAAAATCGGTAGCGCAGCCTTCGTCTCGTGCGCCGCCAGCATCGTAGCCTGTCTTTGCCAGACCCATATTGGGCGTGAGGTATTTGACGATCTCTGCTCTGTGATCGAACCTGCTCGCATGCTATTATCGATGGACCACAAATTTGCTCCTCCTGAAACTCGGGATGTGGAATTATGGTCAGAACTTGATGCGTTATTCGCAGAGCAACCTCGCCTGCAACTTGGTTCTGCACAATTTGCGTGGCTCTTTTTGACCGATGTCGCTTTACAGCGCCACTGGGAATTAAAGACATATTTACCAACGTTGCTTCACGTGCTTGTGATACACGTTGACCACCGCAACTCCTATGTGCGCTGCCGAGCTCAGCGTATGCTTTTCCAATTGGTCAGATCCTGGATTCCTGGTCTTGACGAGTTACCGGATCGTTCGGCCGTTCGTGGACAGGTCATTCCTCGAGATCATTTTGAGCAGTTGGAACGCGAAGCGGAATCCCATTATTGGAAAGAGGATGAAGCAAAAGCAGACCTGGAACCCAAGCTTAAATGGCTCTCCACACAAATTATCCAGCTATTGGAGCCTCTATATCCTTCCTTGGCTGAATGCTGGGGTTCTATAGCTCTGAACTGGGGAACGTCGTGTCCTATTCGCCAAACGGCAATCCGGTCACTTCAAATATTCCGGGCACTGACACCACGCGTGAAGCAAAGCGATATGGCTCTCCTTCTAGGACGACTGTCCAACACGATTGCAGCTGCTGTCGAGGAGAATATTCTGCCTTTTAACTGCGAAATTATTCGGACGATCTCTGCTATTGTCGTAATGGAGGACGTCGACAAGAGCTTGTGGCCTCAATTATTCTGGGGAACATGCGCCTGTCTCTCGACTACTGTTCAGGGGGAATTTCATGAGGCGCTTCTACTTCTGGATGCAATTTTGACTAAATTTCCTCCGGAGTCTGGTGCCGTTGACTTCCTCTTGTCACACCAGCCAAAGAACTGGTCTGGGTCCACTTACCTTCAACCTCTGTTGCTTAAAGGCCTACGTTCCTCCGCCACCTCAGAGCTGACGTTTAAGATCCTCCTTCGTCTCTCAAATATCCAAGACAACCATCTTGTAGATCCCTCTTCGGGACGCGTGCGGGACTTGTACACTCTGTTGTTACCACGGTGTTTGCATGCGATGTCGTTCGACAAACAGGATGACATGTTGAAGGAGTTTGCTCAGAATGTTAGCAGCCAGGCGGCAAAGGAAGGTCGCCAGAGTATACAAAGAATTATGGCATCTTTTGCCAAGAGCAGCTTCAGGACGAAAGATGACTTTCTCCGCCAGTCAGTGTCCAGTCTCCGTGAACATTACGGTAGCGAACAGTGGACGGAAGTAGTGACCTTGCTGCTAAGTCTGGTCTTGAACCAGGAACGATGGTTGCAAGTTCATTCCATGCAAATATTGAAATTACTTTTCCAGCAACGGGAGATCCGTAACCCGTTCGAATTATTGGGGCCGGAGCTACTTATGCCTTTATTGCGCTTGCTGGAATCTGATCTTGCAATCCAAGCGCTTGACGTTCTTGAAGAGCCAATGATCTTGCTGAACCGTGGTCCAGCTGCCAAGCATGTACTCCGGATGAGTATGCATATCCAGACAATCCAGAGCGCTGAAACCGTCACTACCGTATTTGGTGTCCCTGAGGAATCTGGATGGTGCATTCCACAGATTGAATCACAGCGAGACCTGTGTAGAGCCAACGTTGGTGCAGTTTTTGACACTTGCTCGGTGCCTACGCGCCCATCCCGCATAGATTTCGAGCCTGAAGTAGAGGCCCTCGCTGACGCACAGCCTGCGGAGGAAGACTTGGGTGGTTTGGTCAAAGATTTACACGAATTAACGAGCTTTTTCCAAGAGGTGCCGTCTCAGGCAAAAAAAGCGCCACCAACTCCGAATCGGCGCCTAGAGGCAAGGGTAGCTGCCATCCTAGCCAAGTCCACAGCAACAACCGCGTTCACGGATATTCCCCAAACGCCTTACTTGGATGTTTTCAGAGTTGGTGGTGCTACCATATTTGATGATGAATCTGATGAATCAGATTCGGATTCAGAGGACGATGCGTTTATTTTCGATTGTCCCAATTCTTCGCCTTCCATGAACGGCGAATACTTCCGCTAGTCCTGTCCATCTCATGTTTTCTATCGCTATGCAGCATACCTATTTATTAGACTCCTGCACTCTTGTAAATTAACAACTGGTAATAGTCAACTGTACGATAAAGGCGCTGAATAACTGTAGTAGTAATCTGTCTTTAACACCTTTCAAATACTTTGTAGAGGTCGGGCAGATTGGCAATTTGAAGAACATCTCGATCAAGGAGCAATTTTGGTGCATGAAGATAGCGTCTCATAGTTGGGAATAGAACATGCTGTATTTGCCATCGTTCCGCTTTCTCTTGTGCTTGGCCATGTTCAGTAGCGTCATCCTTGGTTAATGATGGTCCAGGGGTGTAAAAGTAGGCCAGTTCACGCAAGAAGGTATCAAAGCACCCAGTCTCGGTGGACCAGTCCACCTATGCCATGGCATTCGTTCGTCAGTGCAACTTGCGAATAATGCATAGTACTTACCTGAGGGCCGAGACGCATTAGAAAGTTGGGAAGATTGTCGAGGTTCGGAGTATAATCCCGCAAGAGCATAGGAAGACTTTCCACCAGACCCGACTCGTTGATATCTAGCGAAAAATATTCAGACAACATCTCTCGTCTTTCCATCAATATGTTTAAGATTCGCTATGCGTTAATTAAATAATCACGCAGGAGACTAAGATGAAATCGGCGTACGTCGATGATTTGGACTTTGCTCAAATGACTGTCTTTGGTGGAATCTTCAGCCTGCACTGCTATTTCTATCAACGATCGTAAAGGTGGTGGAGGTTGTAGTCTCAGGCGACTGATATCTCCAAATTGTCTCAACCCAAGCTGATAGAATAGTTCCTCACTGAATAAGTCGTGAATAAATCGTCAGTAGGAAGCTGATGGTTTTGGACTGACGCAAGAGCAGTGTGATTTACTAGATACAAGTTGGTGGTATACTGAATTAAGGATAGACAGCGTTCCAGATCGACGATGCCGACGAAGATATGTTTCTCAATGATCTCAGTTAATTCTGGTCAAAAAATAGCTCGAACTCGGGCCATGATGAAGAGTGAGTAAATATATCCGTACGTTTATGCTTGCCTTTAACGCAGGCTTGACGCAAATTTCGAATTGAACTCAGGGTGCAATCCGACTCTTTGACGTCTCTAGGCTTGGCCGACGGTGAGGCTTCAGCATTCTGAGTTTCCGCTTCTTGTTCCTTAGCCAATGACTCGACCTGCGCTGGGTTGGCCACCGGGAACATAGATTCGAGGGTACGATCATTTAAAGACGTTCGGACCTTCGTATGGGAATATATCCGCTTTGACGCATCGCCTTGTAGAATACGAGTAGTAGTAGTAATGCAATGGAGACCTATTGCAAACCTACCAGCAGAGGAATATTGTGTCTGGTTGACTTCGTCATCCTGGTCAACATCTTTTTCTTTCTTCTTTCGCTTTTTGCTTCCGGCATTCTCGGACTCGTCAATCCCTCCGGTTAGCAGGGTCTACAGCCGTTCATCAAGTCAGGCATAGAATCACTCGCCGAGCGTATAAATTACCTGGTATTCGAAAGTTCTGGATTGACCTTGTGAGCCAAGGGAATGGCTTACGGATTCCAATACAGATTCTATGATCTCCTCTTCTTTGAGAAAGTGTACCTCGCGTTTTGTCGGGTGAACATTGACGTCAACGGCACGAGGATCGATCATCAAGCTGTGGAATGGTGTTAAATGGACCTAGGATTGATATTTGCGCAAAGACCTTAGGTATACGAAAGGTAAGGATCCTTTAGGTAATATTCCATTGTATACCGACTCGATTGCGCGTTTGATGCGGGACGATTCAACCAACCTATCTGAAGAGAATCAGAAGGTGGTGAAGGAACAAGCTAATGTGGCATACGATTGATGAACAGAATAAAGGTCATCTTCTTAGCTTGATAATTTGCATTGGTGAATATGGCTTCAGCAGTCCAAGACTCTGAATCGTTATTATCTTCCAATTCCTCATCACTTCCTGTCTGGGGCTGATCCATGCGCAACTTGTTTCTCTTCCGCTTTTTTGACGACACCTTTGATTGGAGCAGTTCTTTCGCTACTGAATGACCGTAAAGCAACCTTATAGCATGGACTGTTTCGGAGCCTGATGGAGTCGATAAATCCGGCGAAGATGATCCTACCTTCTTGCAAGAAAAAGAGCATTTCGGATTGTGTACCGCGTACCGGGTTAGCAAGTCAAGGATACGGCCATACTCTTCTGATGGACTGCGCAATGCAGAAAGACGCGTCGGAATATTATAGAACAAGTCTTCGATCTATGTTCTTGCCGTTCACAACTGTGAGCATGGCCAAAATTAAATTGCTCACCATAATAGTCGTGCCATCATTCCCAGCACATGCTTTAGGTTCTGGCGTTTGACCCGATTTCTGTGCAATTAAAGCCCCATCCAAGTAACAGGCTCTACCAAAGTTTTGATCAGTCTATGTTATTAAAAACGCGTTGTACACCGACTTCCAAGCACACGCGTCAGTCTTTGTCTTCGTTATGACGGAAAGTCGCGACACGTGTGATACGGACGCGAGGGCCTCTCCACGGAATCCATAGGTTGTCAAGTGGCTCAGGTCGGAAAAAGTGGAAAGCTTCGATGTTGTGAAACGCTCGGCTAAGATTGGAAGGTCTGTTTTCTGTGATCGTATAAACCGTGCGCATATACGCGAACTTTCAAGACTTACTCGGATGCCACAACCATTATCCTGTATCTGGAGTAGCTTTAAACCACCATCTTTCACAGTCACGCGTATTGAGGTGGCGCCAGCATCAAGGGAGTTCTCTAGAACCTCTTTGAGAGCCGACACGGGACGGTGTATGATCTGAAAATGGTCTCGATTTTACAAAGTGAATAGCAGACAATAGCACCACGCACTTCTCCAGCAGCAATGCGGTTCACAAGAGACTGTTCCAAACGGCGGATTGGCAAAGGTCCAGGAGGCTCTGGCGAAGCAACACGTGGATTGGTGGATCCCATATAGAAGCCCTAACCCAAAACTCGGGTTTACTTCCACACCATGGCTGCTGCCACCTTCAGTAACGCAGCCGCCTACGGCACCATATCCCTGCTTGCCAGCGATCTTTCAATTCCAAGCGACAAATACCGCGGAGCGGTCGTAGAGGCAAGTGTGCTGCATTAATAAGGAGCCACTACTCATTTGTCTCTACGATAGGATCTACAGCTCGCACCTGCGTTCTCTCTTCCATCCTCTGAGCCCATCTCTCGTGCTATTGAACAGGCCTACGAACGCGACTTTTCGCATATACCGTTTGTCTCGTTCACATATTTCTTTTGCGCTCATTCCGAGTCCCGCGGCAGCGTTCTTAACAGCAAGAGGCGTCCTCTGGGATACATTGACGTTGCTGCGCTAAAGACTAAATGGGAAGCTGGTCTCGCTGATCCAGTAAGTCCACAGTCCTCATGATTAAGCCACTTTATATATCAGTTTGACACTACGCTACAAGAATGATAAGGTTAACCAGTACATGACCAAGTTCAACCGAAATTCTTCCGAGCCCTATACATTGATCACACCGATGTCATCGCTAGTGGATCTCGAGAAGTTCTTGGAGAAGAACCTCTTCGCACTAGGTTAGGAATGA
Organism: Amanita polypyramis BW_CC; assembly: GCA_001691755.2. Taxonomy (NCBI): domain Eukaryota; kingdom Fungi; phylum Basidiomycota; class Agaricomycetes; order Agaricales; family Amanitaceae; genus Amanita; species Amanita polypyramis. The sequence continues at coordinate 29,474 of JNHY02000050.1, read as the reverse complement.
CGATTTTCCTTATATCCCGAGTTAATCGTTTCATAGTGACAGATAATGAACGTCGGTTTGTGCTTGGTGTCGCTACGGCACAAGATCTGGAGAATTTTGTGACACGCCGTGGTCACCTTCGATAGTACTATGCATATGGTGCATCCTATTTTGAGTTTGGGGAGTGATGCTCTTGCTTAACAAGAAGCGTAGGAGTGTATATATACTAATAGAATGAACCGTTGTCAAGTTGCTTTTGTTTCTTTCTGCTTTCTGTCACTTACCCATCAGAAACCCACTAGTACACATCAAACACCAAGAACTGAATTTCCTTTACTGATGTCGTTGATAAGGCAACTCACTCCGCATCGGAGCGAAGGTGAGGGGTCTCTCAGCGCCGCGGCATTCCTTTGATAAGTCCTATATTGCACATGCGGTCCCAACCGTTGGTTGCTAGCAACCCGCAATGGTCCCATGTGGTCAAAGTTGACATTGACAGATGGTGCAATAAAGTGCGGCCACGTTTAAATTCTTAATATCCCCCTATAATGTACAACAGTCCTAGAGTACACAAGTAATCCTATCGCCAGAATAATATATTCCGCCGCACAGCTGAAACATGACCTGCGTGTTTTACATGAACAAGGACGTTCGGCTAGCAGCAGACTTTGAACCTACCGAATATAACAGTGGGGCCCCAAGCTGCCAGCAGCAGGGCAATGTGTTGTAATCCGAAGGGAGTTGGCCGTGGCCGGTGCCGAGCCACATCGATGATTGTTGATAGACATGCAAGGACCTGAACGGCAGAGAACAACCTTAAACGCGGCTCAGATGTCAATAGCTGGATAAAAGTAAGGAAAGCATACACTTGGAAAATGATCATCCTCCAGAATGCCGGAGTTAAATCTGGAGGCGACAGACGCTGACTACGTCTTGACACATCTTTCGGCGAAGTGAGAGCAATCATATTTCAGGTATAATGTAACGTACCCGCCCACTTGTGATGAAACGAAGATTGAACAGAAACATAGGCCTCTTCTCCACCCCTCTCAAAATCGCCTTTTAGAGAAGTGTCGAGATCAAGGCCGGCTCTCCGATCTAGCGTCTTTGTTTTTCCTTCGATGTCCTCTGAATCTTCTTCGGGGATCTGATTTTGCCATTTTTTATCGTGTTTTTTCTCTGCGATTTCATGACCTGGGAAAACTCGAAGAGACTTGGCATCCATTACTGGACCTACGTTATCATCTGGCAAACTTTGAGAATTTGTTGGTTGTATTCTCATAGGAGCTCTGAATACAGGTATTGTTGATGACGAACGTGGTCTCTTGCCTGGCGAGGCCAGGGAGGGAGACTTCTGTTTCTTATCAGGATTAGACGAGAAGGCGAGGGGAATGGGCGGTTGTTCATACGCGCCGTCTGCACTGGGATGTGAGACTACAGATGTCGCAATAGTGGTCTTAATCTCAATGCTTCTAGTGCCTAAAGACGACGGTTGCGAGAAGAGACCCCCAAATCGTATTCGCCTCAACGCTCGACTACTTTTGTGAACCGTGACGAGAGCCATGATTGATAGGATGGTGCATGGTAAAGCCAAGAAAAATGGCATTGCAGCATATCCGAAAAATCGTATCCTAGTGATACCATTTAGCAATTATTACCCGTAGCCCCAGTGAATACAAACCATTCTGGGTTACTGGCATCACAATGCAAGTCGTCCGTCGGCTGCACAGCATCGAATTTTACGAGAAGTGCGATATGTACGGCTGTTGCAATGGATGGAAAAATTATAACCGGTATGCTGAATAAGGGGCGCCATTCAAGGGCCCTGCGGCGGGAGAGTTTGAGCTTATCGAATAATCTGAGGTGATAAACAACGTACGCTCCGCTCATGTGTGTCCATCCTCTCGGTCTCAATACCGCAAGGGACATTGTGCCCGAGAATGTGCTTGCAACGGCTGCTAGAATATATGCCGAAGTTGCGATAACGACGGTTTGCGCTGTAAATGCCTTGCGTGAGTATACACAGATGTGAACTTGATTTAAATAATCACCAACGCAGAAACCCCTGGGCATTTGATACGGGTCCATTCTCCAGATGAGGCCTTAGTCACGGTTAGGACATGCGGGCTGTGGGTAGTAAAACTTGCTCACCGAGGCAGAAGATACCTTGCATCATCGTACAAGCAACGCAGTAGAGCACTGGACCCCAGTACGTGCCTATGACACGTCCAAACGCGAGAAGCGTCACCCAGCAAGACAACAGTCCTATTGTCAAAAATAAAATAAAATAAAATAGAATAGCCTTTACGGGGGTTTACAAGTCTGTGGAGTACCCACCTGAGAGCGATAGGGCAAACCATACAATCTTCAAACTGTACGGTAGCATCGAAGCCCTAACGACGAGCACAAATTGCTCAAACAGAGAGCGGAATACGTCTGGGGGATAAATTTCACAGGTACCGGTGGGCTCTTACATAGTCGCAAGTTATATTTATCAGGGAAAGCGAAACGTTTGGGGTCGCCATCAGTAGCCATATGTTGCAAACATTTGATTTCCTACGGTGTCAAGGTGGAGCCCCCCTCATGACATCCCACCTCATCTCACATACTAGCCAATAATGCACTAGTAGGCATCATACGGGTCTCCAAGAACCCGACAGTGGTGATGCAGGACCCCTGGTAACCACCGAAAAGCCAGTCCTCGGGAATGCTGGAATTTGGAGGTTTCATCGCATCTTCGTCTACTCTGCTCTTACGTACGTTTGTATTATTTAAAATCGCGCCCACTGCGTAATATACTTTTATTCAGGAAAAAAGAGAGGTTTCACCGCCAAATCTTCCGATGTCTTCGCGGATTCTGTCCCATCTATAGTCGCGGGAGTTTAACCATACAGGCCCGAATGTTCTCGCGCCCACCTTACCCTGCTGATCGGCAATCTACACCACCTCATGTGCATATCTCCTCTGGTCGCGAGAATTTTGTCCTGCGTACTTAGAGTAAATATAGTTGGTTCCATTAGCGCATTTCTTTTCTCCTTACTACCTAGTGGCGGGTCGATCCATTCCCTGTATTACACACCGAGACCACGTGTGCAACGAGAAAGGAGGTGCGGAAAGTCTTGTAAGTCCATATTTACGCGACCGGGGGAGGCAATTCAATTTGCCAGGATAGACTCGCATGAGCGATCGTCGTACTTTATTGTCCTTTGGGTCACGGGGCCCAACGCGCCCAAATTTTGACAAAGGCCTAGGGGATTGGAGGCCCTTGTGTCACACCAAGTAATTTGGGAGACTTCTAACTCGTTTCATAGCGACCTGAGACACGAAGAATGACTGGACTTACGGAACTACCGCTCATCGAACTATACATTCAACTAAATAACTGACCTAACCCAGAAGAAAGCAAGCTCTCAACATCGGCAGAAAAAAAAAAACAAGCATAGGATGAAACAAAAGTGCCATGTAGTGATAAATATCGGTCAATCGAAACACTTGACTGTTAAAGAAAACTTTGATCTCAGCCCCGGACCAGAGGTAATGACTGTTTCTGAACTGTCGCAGTTTGAGGGCTAAAAACCTCTAACAGACGGGACCCGGCATGGCCTTTGGGGGTAGGAAGCCAAGGAGGCCGTCGAAACCTTGATTTCTTCTGTTGCTCCCGCGCATCTGCCGCGAGACTCGCCTGATTCCAAACGATAGCGGGCTCAGTATTTATTAATTGTTTTGCTATTTCACCCCTCGGTCCCTGAGCTTTCGCAGCCTGCCCGCGTGTACGGAGGACTTCGGGGTTCCAATGCATCCCCGGCATAATGTCTGCGCCCGGACCTGCTGTTTTACCTATGTCCGCTGCTGTTCTATGTGAAATCGGTGCTGTGGGAGGGAGGACAACCATGGACGCACGATGTACGGAAGTTGGATAGTCAATTACTGTAGGAGGCGCAGGGGGACCTGCAAATATAGGAATAACATGTTGAGGTTGGCTCGCCGAAGCGGGCGGTAGAGGCTTATCTGGACGGACGCGGTACTCTGAAATTTGGCGTTGTTGTGCTCGCCAGCCAGGAGGTGGAATCATACGTATAGATTCTTCTGAGCTGCGTCGCCTAGTATGACTAGGCTCGTGATCCCCTGTTCGATGAGGGGTTTGCTGCTCTCCTTTATTTCTGTATTTCTCGTACTCATACCTTGTCTTGTCATGATAGCGACGCCGTTCATACTTGTCCCCTTCCTGCTGTCTGTCATCGTTTCGGTAATCTCGGTTGGTATATCTTTCGTATCTGTCGTATTCTCTGGGTCTGTATCGATCGTAGTACCCATGGGAATATCCGCTATGCGAGTAGCTCCGCTTGTGTGTTTGGTATCTCTGTGGGCCCAATGTAAGCTGCTCAAATAACACTTATAAAGGAACATACCTCAGCCTTTTGATAGTCTTCGGGAAAACTCCGGCTCGTCCGGCCATACTTATCATCATAATACTTGTCGTTATATCGTTCACCACCATACCGACCCACCCCGTCTCCGTCTCTTCTCCGTTCCCTGTGTCTTTCCCGTTCTCGTTCCTTCTTCCGTTGGTGATCGTGCTCCATTATCGGCTGGTGCTCTGTTTTTTTTCCTTCGTCATTGTTCTGCTTCTCTATATCCCTTTTCTTCCCTTTCCCTTTACCCTCGCTGGATTCATCCTCTCTAACCTGCTCCACGTCTATCCCTGCATCCTGCCTTTCACCTTCCACCCCCCTTTCATGCACTTGATTTACTCCCCGATCCTCACCGCTGTTTTGATGCCTTTCCTTATCTGTGGCATCTCTTCCGTGCTCGCCGCTTGTCACTTGATCTGTGTCTCTGCCCCTCCGTCGCTCTCCATTTCTATCTCTCCCCCGGTCTCGCTCCCTGTTTCTCTCCCTCTTCCGTTCCCTATCCCTATCCTTATCCCTGTCCCTGTCCCTGTCCCTGTCCACCTCGTCTCTTTCCCTTTCTTGATCTCGATCTCTCTCCCTCTTCCGCTCTTTCTCTCCGCCTCCGTCTCTGTTTCTGTCTCTGTTCCTTTCCCTCCGCGACATCTCCCACTTCCCGTTGTCATGCTTCTCGCGATCCCTTTCCGCCTCCCGACTCATTTCGTCCAGTGAAGCTCGTGAATCATGCCTATGACTGCGGTGGCGGTGTGAATACCTCTTGTCCCGATCTACATCGTTATGGGAGCGCCTTCGCTTTTCTTCGCCATTTTCCGAGGACCTCTCTTTCGCTCGCTCTCTTTCCCTTTCTCGGTAATACTTATCTCTTTCTCCGTCGTGCTCCCTATCGCGTCTTTCCTCGTGCCGCCTTGGTCTGTACTCTGCTCCGCGTCTATCTCTTGACACGCTCGCGGACTTATCCTCGTCCACAACCGGTAGTGGTTTGAGTACGGGACTGGCCCTGCCTGCTTCGGAGATTGACATCATCGGCCGTTCTCCTCTCTGAATGGTATCGGTCCGGTGCCTTCTCACGGAATTTTGGCGCCCCGTCTCATCACGCTGTTAGATAATTAATCGTACGTAAGTTGAGTAACGACATCGCGCTAACCTGGGGAACATCCACCTGACCGAGAGGTAGGGGGTCGCTGGATGAGCGAGCGGCCAAGGGAAGAGGCACATGCGCCACAGCTGGACCAGGGTGTGCACTGAGGTTATCGATAGTTGCCTGGGAGTGTTTGTTAAGTAACTAGGTCACAAGAAGCTGGTTAAATTAACCTGGATGTCCCGTAGAAGAGATATAGCTTCATTGCGATACTTTTCAGAGCTTGTCCTCAGCAGTCCACTGAAAATCTGTTTCCTTGAGCCTTTGATTAATTTCCCGGGTTGATTTATTGATAGCGGTGGCAATCTTATTTTATTGTAAATGAACAAGGCCACGAGAGAGATCGTTAATTCAGCTCAGCCTGACTCAATGATTTTAGTACACTTACTTCCTCAATCTCTCTTCCAGCTGTTGAAACTCAGGATAGTCGTGGAAATATTCCCAGTAGCGCGATAGGAGCGTAGTGGCTTCGCTAAATGCCCTATCGCCCTCGTCGGTTGGGCCTACTGATGTGGGACTTCTGGGAGGCGAGGGCTCGCCAGGAAGGTCGTGGGTTGAATGAGGACTTGAGGGTGGGGATACGAAAGAAAATGGACTGAGCGATCTGTCATTGTCATCTGCGTTCGGCTGTTCCGGGGGTTCCGCAGTAGTCTTGGGGTTCTTGCGAAAGAGGAACCTGGGTCGTAGGTTCATGGGTATTAGAGGCCGCTATTAGAGTGTTTTGGGGCAGTGCAAAGACTGGAAGGCGGATGCCAGGGAGACTGGGTGGTGGGGCGGCCAGCAGGTGCTGGGGTGCGTGCTGAGTTGGAGAGAGACTATGAGCATCGCACGATTCTCAGGCTAAATGATGGCCGCCATGTCTCCCGTATCAACATTAGGTATCCTATCTATTTAAACCGGTTGAGGTCCAACGCAGCCGGCATCCGGTCGCCATGTATCCCCACAATAGTATTTCTAACCGCAAGCATCGCCATATCAACTCTCGTTTCGAGAGTGGCGCTGCCAATGTGTGGTACAATAACGCATCTGAATAATATTAGCTCCGAATCTGCCCTTGAAAGTACACAACCTACCTAGGTTCTTTCACCAGCGGATGGTCCTCTGTTACTTGAGGCTCCCCTTCGACCACATCAACTCCCGCACCCCAAATCCATTCTTCTCTCAGGGCTCTAGCAAGGGCATCCGAATCGACTACCGTCCCTCGACTGGTGTTGACAAGGACACTTGTTTTCTTCATCTTTCTCAAAAACCCCTCATTTATCAGGTGCCACGTATCCGAACCCCCAGGTGTCACCACAAATAATAGATCGCTATTTCTTGCTAGCGCATCAAGGGTCACCCTCTTTATCGAGTCCAATGATCCCTTAAAGTCTCCAAGTTAATTTCATGTTCCTGGGATGAGATTTGACTTACAACGAATTCCTTCTCGATCGCAGCATCTCGAGCAAGATCTGGGAGGCTGGTGGGGTTTGTGGTATAAATACAGTCAGTTATACCGAACGCAATCAGTCTGGAGAGGGTAGCACGAGCAATGCGACCAAAACCAAGAAATCCTACAGTGCGTTTTTTCGAATATGCTGAAGGGCTGAGTTGCGGCCCGCAAAACAAAAATGGTGACCAGCTGTAGTTCGGCCACTTTCACCTTGTCATTTGATACTATATTTTATATTGTCAACATTCTACGCACCTTGCTGTTGTCGATTACCGACATGGTTTGTCGAGCATTTCTGCCTGCCATGAGTGCAAGCATCACGGATAGATCTGCAACTGTTCCTAATTTAAACTAACCCTCTAAAACCATTATTTGTGGAAGCGTACCGGCGTCCGTTAACACATCAGGGGTGTAACCCAGTTTTATGCCTCGGGTTGCAAGGGCTTGGACATCGACGTGCTCTAATACCGATGTCTCAGGTATTTTCAACTAAATCACAGAGTCTAACCAACATACCGTATCCGACCGACATTGTCGACACAACACGGAGGTTGGGCCCAGCTGGCAATGTCAGGTCATCATAAGGAAGCTAGCGGCCATTACGCACCTGCGTCGAGAATCTCTGTAGTTACCTGTACCCGTACACGTCTATCATAACCATTTACATTAGGCATGAATAATAAAGTACCTTGTCTGTTAACATGACAAGCAACCCAGTAGTACCGGGAAGGTTTTCCATTAGCCACTGCTTATCGACTGCGCTATCCTTAGGCCAAACGACAAGCTGCTCAATATAATGAGTTCCACGAATTTCGGCACCCTGCAAGGGTCGCTGACATCGATCTCATCTTGAGCCGTGAGCAATGCCATGACATCCGGACCGAGATCCCTCGTAACAACGACCTTGAAGCGGAGTCCCCTAAAACTATTATCAGACAAACAGTAGCGAGAGCATAATAAGTATAATGACTCCGGCATTTCAAGTTACTATGACTTCGAGAAGTAAGAGGGTATATCGCGTTACGGAAATTCCGGGCCGCTTTACCGCCTACATCCTAAGAAGGCAACACCGTCTTGTGGCGCAACGGTGGATTTTGTGGATGCGTGGCAGCTACATGCATCAAGGGTAGTCAATCCATGCCTCTCCTTACAGGAGAGCACCATGAACTATCTCCAAGCCATGGATGGCCGGGGCATACTGGCACGAAGTACCGGCTATCAGACAGCAGGACGTTTGATGACGCGCCAGAAGCATTATGACACTGTTTCTACCATTCTCTCTTTTTTCTTCAGCTACTTTTAGTTACGTTTACTCGAACTCTACAGCCAAAATGGGATTTGTTTTTCTATATTTTCTCTGAGTAGTTATTACTTGCTTTGTCATGTAAAATAGCGCCTTCGGCGCAATATACTTTCTAGCCAGAAGAAAAGAAATAAAAGGCGGGGAGTGGGTCGCACGTGACAGCGCGTGTACGCATTATTTAGATGTATTTGGACATGTCACGTGTTGTTGGGAGTACATACAGATTTGGATGTCGCTCTGCCCTGTTAATACTGCCAACACTTCATCCAGCTCACCATCCTCCTTATCGTTCCTGCACTTTTTACCTCTCTGGAGAACGTTCGAGGTTACGAGTACAAATGTCTTCCAATATTGCTGTGCGATTAGCCTATTTTTCGAGGGTTTTTTCTGCGTCTGACCCTCATGACGTCCAGACACGCCGGATGACACGCACAACTCGTGTCATGGCGCCTAAGGATAACGAAAATGCTAATGTTCGCCCTTCCAGAATTTCAACTCGAGCGAAACCCCTCCTTTCCACCTCTGCCACAACCGGATTGGCGAGCATCGCAGAAACGGCAACTCGTGCGACAAGCGCAACGGCGGCATCAAAGGCGAAGGCTGTTGCTGATACTAAAATAGTGGGCTCGGCCAAGAGAAAGCGGGAGGCCCTTGGCGAAGTGACTAGCCTGGTCACAAACAACCGGTCACGGCCCCTGGTGGGCAAAGTAAAGACCAAGGAGGAAAAGTTTGACGGCGTAGTACTGAACAAATCGAAAACATCAGTTTCACGCCAGCCCCTTCGTGCTGTTGCAGGTACTAGACAAACGACAAAGGCATCCACGGCGAAGGCCGAGAATATAGAAAGCGTAGCAGAACACATAGAGGTCATTCACGAACAGCGAGATGAAAATGCAATGGCTGTAGACCCTCCCTTGCGAGGTTTGACTGTACGACGGTCAATCGTAAATGGTCACAATGCTAAACCTGGGGCACACCGTCGGGTATCTTCTGTATCTCAGATACTGCAGAAGCAAAAAGACGAGGAAGAAGCTAACAGGGCATGTAAGAAGGTTCGCACGTCATCCGAGGCGCCTGAGGAACCTCCAGCTGTAGATGCTGCGCAGTTGCACGCGAAAGAAGAGGAAGCAAATGCTAGGTTCGCAGCTGAGCTTGAAGCTGATATCGAGGAACTTGAGGCAGACCCTGATGGTCCTCACTGGGACGACTTGGATGCGGATGATGTGGACGATCCTCTTATGGTCAGCGAATATGTCAGCGAAATTTTCAATTACATGAAGAAGCTAGAGGTTCGTAAAGCTCAGTTTCGTTTCCTACACTTGTCTTAAATAATCCTTAGTTGACCACCCTACCGAATCCAAACTATATGGAAAGCCAAAAAGAGCTTGCATGGAGAATGCGCGGCGTCCTTTCAGACTGGCTGATTCAGGTTCATTATCGTTTCCAGTTACAAGCAGAGACCCTCTTCCTGTGTATCAATATTATGGATCGCTTCCTATCTGCTCGCGTCGTCTCCCTAGCAAAACTTCAGCTTGTGGGCATTACATGTATGTTCATCGCGGCCAAGGTTGAAGAAATTCTTGCTCCCTCCGTGACACATTTCTTGATGTGCGCCGAATCAACCTATACCGAGGGCGAGATTTTGCAAGCAGAAAGGTATATTCTCAAGACGCTTGACTGGAATCTGAGCTATCCTAGTCCTATGCACTACCTCAGGCGTGCCAGCAAAGCTGATCATTATAATGTCGAAGTCAGAACGCTTGCGAAGTACTTCCTGGAAATTCAATGCGTTGAGTGGCGCTTGGTTGCAGCACCGCCTTCGTTGATGGCCGCAGCATCAATATGGCTGGCGCGGATCGTGTTGGGTTATGATTATTGGGTATGAGCCGTAGTAATAATATCCTAATCGCATCTGCTAACCCGCATCGTAGACGCCAAATTTAGCCCACTATTCCTCGTATCCAGAAAGTGCATTGATTCCGACTGCTAATATCATTCTCAATTATTGTCTGCGACCAATCCGGCACGAGTCGCTATTTAAAAAGTTCGCGGCAAAGCGATACATGAAGGTGAGCTTTATTTGTCAAGTCATATCAGCGTTGAAAGTAACACCGATGCGTTATCAGGTCAGCATAAGAATGAGAAACTGGGTACTGGAGCGTTGGCCGGAGGAGACACAGGTTGATCTTCTTGGAGAATTGCCCAGGCTAAAGGCTGAAAACAAGATATCGCGTCAAGCAGCGAGTCTTCGGAGAAGAGGACTTATCGAAGCAGAAGAGGATGTTGAAGTTGAGAAAGCCTTGATCGGAGGTCAATAAGTCTCCGACAGTCTACCTCATCGAGAACCCTACAAGCCGTTGTCGGTTTTGGCATTTCCGCGTCAGCTTTATCCCTTTCATCTTATACCTGCATTATACTACCATCGTCACGCAAGCTTGCACCCCATTGTTTCAATGAATTTCAACCCAATCACGTTATTTTCATCATTATCAGCACTAGGTCTTCAATTCAAAACACCTCCAACACAACCTAATATCGATGTTCTGGTCCATGTACCTTGATCAAGCGTTTTCGGCGCATGTTTTTACAGGTTAATCTGACCGTTTCAAGTCTTTGACTTTTGTATATCCGCCAAAGTGCTCCACTTTCGCCCTAGACCAGCAACTTGTCGCTCGTTTTGTGTGATTTGTAGATGACCAGGACATTTCCAACACCCTATACTGAAGGCTGCAGGCTCGCGCCTTCTTGATTCCGGTGTTCTTGTTCTCTTTCACCATACTTCCGTGTCTATAATGTTCTGACTACCTGTTGGCATAAGTGAGGGTATTTATCAATCGAATTTGTATCATGCAATAGGCCAATTATGGATGTAGGCGATTTACTAAGCGTGTGTCTCACCGTTTTGCATGAAAGGGATCGCCGTATTCATTATAGGACAGCAATTTCTACGATAATGCACATGTTGTGATAGGCATAACCCAGGTAGCTTTCATTGCCACACATATAATCGCTGGTCGCTCTTGCCAGTAGTCAAGACACTCACCATGTCGAGACCATCATATAGTAGTAGTCAAGCCTGGTAATTATCGATCAGCCAGTCCGAAAACTACCTGTGTCCTTCCATTTCGTATTTAGGAATGACACCTTTGCATGCATAAATTTCATCGTCGATTTTATTGGTACTCCAAGAAGACGTGTGAAGTGAGAGCTGGTTAAATACTTGCAAGGGATCTGCGTTGATGCTTTTCAGTCAATGCCTAAGCTTATTCGGGTCAAACCGAGTTGAGCCGCGCACGAAATAGGCGTATTACAGACCAAACCTGTTTTTCCGCCACAAGGGGTGTTTACGTGCGGCTCGAAGATCGTTCACCTATTTAACTACTATTAAGATAGAAAGTCATGACAACTTTTCGCACCGCAGATGCTGTGATTATAGAGATAAGGGACGGATAACTTTGTCCTGTTTTGAGCCGCCTAACAATCTTTCATGAATCAGCCCGACACGTCAAACGTCCAGCATGGGGCTCTGATGTGCGAGCGGACCACCAAGACCACATTGAATAAGCACAGAAACTGTGAGTGAGTCGTATCACCTTACATAACTGCGCTTGTGTGTGGTCAGCGATAAGTTCCCTGTTTGGAGGTAGTATCGAGGCTTGTCATATTGTATGCCCACATTCGAAGTGGTCAGTTGTAGCATCATGTCATGGTCTCCTGATGACCAAGTTATAGCTATAAGTAGTCAAGATAAACGGGTCGGAAAAGTGTATCAACTTACTTACGCGATGTGAAATAACGCCCAACCTGTTTTTGAAGCACAAGCGATGCTTACCTTAGCATTTTTCTGCTCAAATTTGAAGTTCCTGAGAATAGTGAACATATGCTCGTCATACCCAGCTCTCTGCATGCCAAATGTTGTGAGTTACTCGTACCACAAGCCAATATGCAGCGGTTATGCTTGTGGCCGAGGCCGTGCGAAAAATGGACGCGCGTCGCGTCAAGCGGGAGCGCACCCCCTACAGTGAGATAATCTAAGCATCCATGACGCGGCCAACAGACTACTCCATACAAGTGCACTCGGACGATCCCAAGAAGAAGAAGGAAAAGCCCCAGGACAATGACAAACTTGACGGCTCGTCCAAACTTCCCAAGGATGCGAAGAAGGACGAGAGGGACGGGGAAGGGGAGGAGCTGGTATGTTTGTTCTATCTCTGCTCGTCGGTTCTAACTTTGTTTAAGTCTGAAGAAGACCAGCAACTTAAAAATGAGTTGGAAATGTTAGTGGAACGGCTAAAGGTCCCTTCTCTTGGATGACTGGCATAGCAATGATTGTTGATTTCAGCAATTAGGAATCCAACACAAGTCTCTATCGTCCTGCACTAGAGACACTACGCACTCTGATTAGAACCTCGACATCGTCCATGACCTCTGTTCCTAAGCCCTTAAAGTTTTTGCGACCCCATTATCCCGTCCTTCAAGAGCTGTATGACACATGGCCGCCTTCTGAGGACAAGGTAAGGCAAACTCTTTCGCAGATTATGAAGCATGGTTTTAAATTGTTACAGTCATTATTTGCAGATATTCTATCCGTGCTCGCCATGACTTATTCAGACACTCAACCTCGGGGGACACTAAAGTATCACCTTCTAGCTGCATCACTTCGATCTCCAGATTCGCCCCTTGCAGATCCAGGTACATGGGGTCATGAATATGTCCGTCACCTCGCTGCTGAGCTGGGAGAAGAATATGCGTATCGAGAGCAAGAGCTTGCTCTAGAATCAGGAAGAGATAAGAGGACATCGCAGCCCACTTTACCGGGTACCATTGAAGGTCTCCGTGGCCTGGCAAAACAGTGTGCAAGATTCTTCCTAAGTCACAATGCGGAACCGGACGCAGTTGATCTTTTAGACGAGTTAGAAATGGTCGACGAAGTTGCCCATTTAGTAGACGAAAATACGTATAGCCGTGTGTGTCTTTATATGATCAGGCGAGTCTTGGACCTGACACATCCTACCCACCCATACTTATCCTTTACAGATGTGTTACGCTTCTTCCCCCACCAGATGACGTTGCTTTCTTACGGACGGCGCATACAATTTACGTCCAACATCACAAGTTCCCCGAGGCTCTCTCCCTGGCTATACGTATTGGTGATCCAGAGCTAATCCGGGAAGATTTCAATGCTCCAGGAAACCCGTATGTTCCTCCTGGCTGGAGTAGTGATCCTACCTAACGCGGACATAGACTAATGAAGCGCCAGCTTGCATACCTTATTGCTCGGGCTCAGGTACCGTTGGACTGGCTGCACCCACATACAATCGACGAAGACGGTGATGTGGATGTAGAGGGCGAAGGTGATTACGAAGAGGAGGATTTCCCGGAGGATATCATGGAATGCCTGGGCAATGTACATCTCAGCCAATCTTTCCGAGATTTTGGGAAAGAGCTGGGAGTTCATGAGCCGAAGAGTCTCGAGGATGTCTACAAATCGCATCTCGAAAATACAAGTGAGTCTCATCTTCGCAGTAAAACCCTAGTCTCACAGTCGAAATGCAGGGCCTGGTACCAATGCCAATGTGGATTCTGCTCGAGCGAACCTCGCGGGCACGTTCGTTAATGCTTTCGTCAATGCAGGGTTCGGGAACGATAAACTTATGGTGGAAGCAGAGGAAGGTAGTAGCTGGATATACAAGAACAAGGAACATGGTCTGTTTCTGTTTTCGACTGCGCTTCTAATGCTTTCTCAACGTTATATTAGGAATGATGAGTGCTGCCGCATCCCTTGGACTTAGTTTACTGTGGGATACAGAAGTTGGTCTAAGTCAAGTAGATAAATATACGTATTCATCGGAGGAGTATATCAAGGTCCGTTTCGTTTCTTGTCATCTTGGGAGGGGGGGCTAAATTGGAGTTAGGCTGGTGCATTGCTTGCCACTGGGATCCTCAACACTAACGTACGGACGGAAGCTGACGCAGCAATAGCTCTTCTTGGCGAGCAAGTTGAAAATAAGTCAGTGCTGTTAAAAATCAGTGCGATCGTAGGCCTTGGCTTCGCCTACGTTGGCTCGCACCGTGAAGATTTCCTTTCCGCGCTGGTGCCCATAGTCGCGGATGACGGTGTTACGATGGAGCTAGCCAGTATGGCAGCTCTATCGCTAGGCTTTATTTTTGTCGGCAGTGAGAATGGCGAGGTGACGGGCACCATTCTGCAAGCCCTTATGGAGAGATATGAACGGAACGATAAATCGCTGGATGAGAAGTGGGCACGGTTTATGGTGCTTGGCTTAGGCCTACTTTACCTAGGTAAGAGTCAAACCGCTTGAGAGGCTGGGTAAATTACACGGCCCAACAGGTCTGCAGGATGCCTCGGATGCAACATTGGAGACGCTGAAGGCTATCCCTCATCCTATATCTAAGACCGCCCAAATTATTGTGGAAGCTTGTGCGTTCGCGGGAACCGGGAACGTCTTGAAAGTGCAGGCAATGTTGCACCATTGCGATGAGCACATTGATACTTCGTCGAAAGACAAAGATAAGGAGAAGGAAAATAAAGAGGGAAGCGAGCAAAAGCGTGATGACGTTTTCCAAGCATTTGCTGTGATCGGCATTGCCCTAATAGCAATGGGGGAAGATATTGGAGCTGAAATGTCTCTAAGACAATTCAACCATCTTGTGAGCAGTTATCCGATAACCGTACCCAGCCAAACGCTCATCCTCAGAACAGATGCACTACGGTGACCTCACCATCAGAAAATCAGTTCCACTTGCCATTGGCCTTGTCAGTGCATCCAACCCTCAGCTTCCTATTCTCGATACACTTTCAAAATATAGCCATGATAACGACTTGCAAGTCGCCATCAACGCCATTTTCGCCATGGGGCTTGTTGGGGCTGGCACAAACAACGCCCGACTAGCGCAAATGCTGCGACAGCTGGCTGGTTATTACTACAAAGAGCCAGATTGCTTGTTCATGGTCCGAATTGCCCAGGGTCTTGTGCACATGGGCAAGGGTACAATTGGTATCAATCCCTTCTTTTGCGATCGGAGTATCATGAGTCGCGTGGCAGTCGCCGGTCTCTTGGCCACGCTAACCGCGTTCACAGATTCCAAAGGCTGTAAGTTTAACCCTGATCTCCAGGGGCAAAAACATGTCTGATGGCAGATTTGTAGTCATATTGGACAAATATCACTGGATGCTGTTTTTCCTTGCCCCAGCAATGTATCCACAATTCCTAATTACTCTTGACGAAGACAGGAATAGCATCCCGGTCACCGTTCGTGTCGGACAAGTAAGTCACCAAGCGTCTCTTTCATTGAGTTAATGCTTACCCCGATCCTTTTTTAGGCACTGGAGGTTGTGGGCCAGGCAGGAAAACCAAGGACGATTTCTGGTTTCCAGACACATCAAACACCAGTTCGTTTGGGAACTACTGAGCGTGCAGAACTGGCGACGGAGGAGTACATTCCATTTGCACATGTGCTTGAAGGTTTCGTGATACTGCAGAAGAATCCTGGATGGGAGAAGGAGGATAAAATGGAGCTGTAGTCTGTAGCTAGATTTCGGCTGAAGTAAGAGACTCATTTGTACTTTTTGTTGTATCTCGATGATCGACGCGAACCTGTGGTTCCTCGGACCGGGGATATCTCCACGTGACTTGCGGGATTTGTAGCGTCACTGCCCTTGCCATGACCGTACCTCAAACTGACATGGACCGAGACGCTGCTGGGAAAGAGGCGCAGCTAGAGCTGCGAAAGCAAGTCAACGAAGGTGGAGAACTCATGCAGAATGTAGGGGAGGACGGTAAAGACATGGTGCAGGAACGGGCACCTTCTTCCCCTGTGCCAGGGCAACCCTCGGAGAATGCTCAATTTGCGGCGTCGACAAGCTCCGGGTTGCTATTAGTACCAACGGACGATACTGAAGACGGCTTGTCGATGACTGTAGACGAAGCTGGGGCACCGCAGTCCACAGACTCGGGCGATGTGCAGCCCGAACGTCCGCAATCGCCAATGACTGTTGAGGACTTTGAAGTAGCTGAGCCGTTACCCCAGCGATCGACGAGACCCTCCTCCGTCGATCCTCAAAATTATACCCATCTTAACAGACCGCTGAACGTCACGGATGCACTAAGCTACCTTGATGCTGTCAAAGCTCAGTTCCACGAGCAGCCAGACGTCTACAACCGCTTCCTGGACATTATGAAAGAGTTTAAAAATGAGCTGTAAGTGTGCGTGTTCTTTATCTGATTGGTTTATTGACTTTTTTGCTGCAAGCATTGATACACCTGGCGTCATCAGACGCGTTTCTCATCTTTTTCATGGCCACCCGTCTTTGATTCAGGGTTTCAATACTTTCTTACCTGTTGGGTATAGGATAGAATGCGGCACTGATGCAGAAGATGCCAGTTATATCACCGTGACGACGCCCTCCGGTACCACGATGCAATCGACGGGGGGCCTTCACCAAAAAGGCCCCGTTTTGTTGTCGGGTGGCTCTACCAGTCGTTACGGAGAGCCGTCAACAGTTGTTGGATCAAGTATGGGTTCCTTCAGTCTTAGTGGCTATGACGTTTGTTTCGAGCACCGTTTTTAGGTCATGAAATTGTCTCTACGTTAGGACCAGCCTCACCTGACCCCCGGTTGTATGTTTCGGATGAGCAAGCAATGGAGCCAGCCGTCCAGTATGTCCAGAAGATCAAGCAGCGATGCGATCCAGACACATATAAACAATTTTTAGACATCTTGATGCAATATCACCACAAACCAGGAACCATGGACGAAGTAGGTACCAGTAAGCACGGATCTTTACCTCACCTGACATTCACCAGGAAGAAGTTTCGAAGCAGATCTCAAGGCTATTCAAGGATGCACCAGATTTACGTTCTGATTTCCGAGTGTTCATGCCAGAGAGGAGTCAACGACTCTTTGACGATGACTATTCACCTCCAGATCACAGAATGGGGACTCCAGGTGCGGAGGGTAGAACAAGGAGACGACTGGAGACTGTCGCTGCCGCAGCTGCAAGTAGCAACGGAACTGCTTCCCAGAAACGAAAAAGAAAAGCACTGGAGAAAGAGAAAGAAAGGGAAAAGGACATGTCTAGGACAGCGCCCGTTGCTAAGGCAAGTTTCTAATTTTGTTTAGCATTGTACATTGCCCAACCTAGTTAATGGACCAGAAACTGAAATCTTCAAGCAGCCACGACATTTCGACGTCATACACAACGAGATCTGTCGCAGGCCTCTCGCGCACGCAGTACCAACCATCACAGATCGCGGTAGTTTCCTCGAAGACCATGCCAGAAAACGACCATATGCAGTTCTTCGATCGCGTCAAGCGTGCGTTGGACAATCGTGAAACTTACAATGAATTCTTGAAAGTGATCAACCTGTTTACACAAGGATTCATCGATACCGCACGATTGGTTAAAGAGTCTGGGAACTACCTAGGCGACACAGAGCTGCTCAGACAGTTCCGGGACGTACTCGGATGGGATGAGAGGAAGGAAAGAGAGCATTACCTCTCAACGCTCGAGAATGGCTGGACACGGCCGATCATCACAGGCATGCGAGACAGACCTGGCCGTATCAACATGAATACTCAGTATGGCAGTTACAGAAAACTACCCGCTAGTGTACGTAACGTTTCCTGCCCCTTCGTAGAAATATAATCAATACCTGTTTAGGAAGCCAAAGTTCCATGCTCGGGTCGTGACGACATGTGCCGTTCGGTCTTAAATGACGATTGGGTATCTCACCCGACTTGGTCAAGCGAAGACTCGGGGTTTATAGCACACAAAAAAAACATATATGAAGAGGCGTTACACAGAAGCGAGGAAGAGCGTCACGAGTACGACTTTCATATTGAGGCTATCGCACGAACCATTGCAATGTTGGAGCCCATCAACAATAAGATCGTTCAGCTATCCCCGGAAGAACGTTCCACTTTCAAGCTCAAACCAAACTTGGGAGGCACTCTGAAGAGCATTCACCAACGGGTAATTAAGAAGATATACGGGCGAGAAGCAGGACTTGAGGTAGTTCAAGCTATGCAAGAAACTTCTATAGCAGCCATACCCGTCGTTCTACACCGGCTGAAGCAGAAGGAAGATGAATGGAAACGAGCACAGAGGGAGTGGAACAAGATATGGAGAGAAGTAGACGCCCGAAATTATCTCAGGAGCTTGGATCATCAAGCCATCACGTTTAAGATGGCAGACAAGAAAGCTATAACAACCAAGGCTCTGGTCAGCCAAATCGAAGTCGCTAGAGAGGAACAGATGGCAAAAAGAGCTTCGCTTATTGATCCGTTATTTGCGCGGACGAGGCCAAGGCACCAACTCGAATACATCATAGACGATATGAACGTGTTACAGGATGCGCTGAAGCTCACGTTCTCATTCCTAGACCGGACGCAAGGGCAGATTAGCTTTGCTGAACGGAGAAAGATCGAAGGGTTCTTACGGATATTTGTTCCCCTATTTTTCATGTTGGATGCTGTCACATTCAATTCGGCCTTTGTGGCCGTACAGGAGGCGGCAGAAAGCCAGATAAGTGGCGATGATGTTCAAGAAGAGGTTGAGATGTCGAGTGTGGGCAGCAACGGTTCCAGAGGTGGAAGAGGTGGTCGAAGAGGCGGTTCGGCTGGCGCCAGTGTAAATGGCGGCTTTAATGGAGGTGACTTGAGGAAGAAATTGCTAAAGAGTGAGCAGGCAAAACAACTGGGCAAGAAGACAAGAACGCAGGATGACCCTACCCCCGCAGCATCCAGATTTGCTTCACCTGTCCCAGATACCTTTGATGCTACTCAGGTTACACCCGGAGTGCAACCGCGTCGGCTTTCGAGAAAGAACAATTTCTTTACGAATACGACGTTTTTCGTGCTACTACGCCAAGTCGAGGTATTTCATTTCAATGCATGATTGGGTTGGTCATCTCAACGATGGAACAGTTGTTATATTCCAGGTTACGATTGTTCAAAAATCTTTCCGTCAGGAAAATGGCAGAGTCGGCGTCTGGTCGTGCTACCAATATACCCAAAGGAGTAGCAAACGCACTAACCACCAATTCTAATCTTCCTGAACACTTCTATGAACTACTACTTGAAACATGCGAACGTTTGTTCGACAATGAGATTGAACAGCAAGTATTTGAGGATCAGATGCAGCGTGTGTTCGGGCTTCAGGTCGGTTAAGAGTAAACGACGATAGATGGGTCTATCCTGACTAAAGCATTGCAGGACGCTTATAAGGTCTTTACTGTGGACAAAGTCATTGGCGCTATCATCAAACAGGTATGGAGACTATCTGACGTTTCGATCGTAAACAAACGGTTATATCCAGGTGCAAGCTGTTTTCTCCGACCCTAAAAACCAAGAGTTGCTGGATATTTTGAAGAAGGATAGAGCATTGGTTTCTCCAACAACGCAGGACCACATCAATAGCCGACGGAACGCGGAGAAGGTGCTAGGTCCAGATGAGAACTTGTTTAGAATAGATTGGGTGAGTCTTTCCCGGAGACACGTTAGGACGTGCATAACTCTTTAATAGACACCAGAGTCTAAACATATGACTATCCAACTTCTCGGGAAGGACGACTCAAGGTTAGACGACTCAGAAGTACTCACAGGACGGTGGCAGGGTTACATAGACTCGTACGTTTCGGTAAGTTCGTTTTTATCTTATATCGACGTTCAGTTGTGCCTTACTTGTTACACAAAGGATGAAAAGACCGAAGGTGTTTCTCAAGCTCGAATACGCCGTCCATTCTTGCGTAGGTACGAAGTAGATGCGCGATTATGTCGCTTTGCCCCATGAAGCTGATAATAGTTGTACAGAAATCTGCCCCACAATAATCACGAGGTCGAGGCGTCCGTCATTGTCCAGCCTGGTATTGAGATCAAGGTTTGTGTAAGGACGTATAGATTGTTCTATGTTACAAGTTCGGAGGATTCCTGTTGGAGAAAGCGGACGGCAGAGGAGGCAAACCAGACGGCGAAACGCTTAGGAACAAGGAATCGGCTTAGGCAGAAGTGGATCCAGAACAGTCTATGGAGCACGACATCGTGATAGGTTGACCAGTCTTGTTCGAAGTGTTTTACCTGCTCTATTGCAAGTAACACCAGGGTTGTTTTCCATAGCTTTGTAATGTTCTTAAATCTAGATATATATTACAGGATAATCATATTATGTGTTCGCATCAAGCATCATCTGCAAACAGGAAATTCAACGTGTTTGCCAATCTGACACCTCCCTGAGCCAGTAACCTTTCCACCAACTTCCTCTTCACAATCACCGCGGCATATTCCGGGGTATCAAGTTCTGGACCTTCGTGTTTCGGGCGCCGCCCACCAATAAACCTGCCTTCATTGCTCACTAGAGCTAACTCCTGCTCAATGGACTGTAATGACTCGTGGTCGTCATCGTGCTGCATGGACAACCATTGGCGATATGATTCTTCGTCCAACTCCTTTGGCCAGACAATTTCGCAGTTGAGTGCATGAATGGGCTTTGTCCATGCATACGGACACAGATTCTCGTCATCTGTTCGTGCACCTGGATCACTGATATCTGTACCTTTCAGCCAGGACAAGACGCGCTGCCATCCCATCGAGTCTTCTTCAGATGGCACTTCACGTGCGGGACAGTCGAGCCATTGGGTTATCTCGTCCGCCCACTCGTCGAGAACGCCTTCTTTCATAATCCAGCGCACATATGGGTCATAAATTGCGCCGCGCAAAGAGTACTCAATTCGTCCGTCGGATGATGGATGGTTATATTTATGCGGCGTCGCGCGGATGGCTTTTGCAATAAGCAGCGTATCCCACACGGAATGCAAATTGGTCTGTCTCCCGTCAAATACAACCTTATCTCCGTTGCCACCTCGGTCCCTTCCAGCCAGATGTAGAGGCTGGTGCATATCTCCCATAAAATGGATTAAAAACTTGAGTGCCTCGTTTGCCACTTCCGTGTCCTTTGCTGTAACAGTAATTCCTTGCCTGGTCCTGGCAGTATAGTCGGCCAATAAATTTGTCACATTCCGAGTTGCGCTCAAGACGTTCGCGTCTTCCCTTCCCTGCCAGCCTTGCTCGCCGGGGAACAGACATGTCTCCGGCGGATGGTCGTCTATGGCATTGACATAGTGGAGCGGACCGGACCAATGCATCCTGAATCGTATGCGATCTGCCCACGTAGCCACAACTGCAAGGTGGCACGGTGGCTCATCGGGGTTGGGAGAGGTATAGTTGAGAATAGAGCAAATGGTCGGGTAAGCAGAAGGGTGGAGGTGGATTTGTGCTATCGTTGCGACAATTTCGTGACCCGCGGCGCCCCAGGCAAGGACGCGGACTGGAGAGAGACCAGCGAGGAGGGCGAGGGGAAGAAGGCGCATGAAGGGAAGGAACAAGGATACAAGGATTACCCTAGTCGCCCATTATGGGCTCATATCTCTAGCGAGCCAGCGTGACATCAATAAGTTACTCCCGCCGATGTTACCGTTTCCCTGCCCACCGCCGGGTTCTTTCTGAGTCGTGAGTGCGAGAGCACGGTTGGCAGGGCCCCCTGGATAGTTAGTGCACTCTTTTACGAATTCGCCAACGATGGCTGTAAACCTGTTTTACTTCAAGTGAGGATTTGTTAACCTCGTCCTAGGGTTAAGGTTGCAGCGCCTCCGACTGGACCTCATGATCGACAGAAAGCTCGCGTTTAAGCTGCCACCTACAACAATCAGAGATGCCAAGCTGACGCAGGAGGCCAGAAGGTCCAAGGCAAGGCGTTCAATTTACTATTGTACCGCCTGATGTTAGTGCCAATGTTGTTTTCAGGCGTTGGAGGAACAGAAGCGGGTGAGTGTCACTGGTTCGGATTGATATGCATCCGATGGCCCGTGTAGCGACGAGCACAGAGATTCGATTCTGCTAGACAATTGGATGTGTTTGCGGACCTGACCTTGTCAGATGAAGAAGAGGAGGATGAACCGGCCGCGATGGCGCCTGCGGCAGGTGTTGCCTCTTTCGTGCCCGCTATGAAAGATCATAGATCTATGTCAGAGTCGCTCGGTGAGTTAGATATGCAGGTTGGTGCAAAAGACACGGGCAAGAAAAGGGGCAAGAAGAAGAGGCGAGGTGGGCGCAGCGCAAAGAAGCCCAGCAAGTGGGCAGATAAGTGCATGTATGCGGAGCTGCTGGAGATGGTCGATCCTGGCGCGCCATTATTTATTCCTGACATGGACAGAGACTTGCCAGGTGATGGACTGCCGAAGGATTTAGAAACAGAATGGGTGGCCGTCACTCCCGTCCCAGTGGGCAAAAGATGCTTGGCGGTGACCTACCAGTCGTCCGGCGTGATTGGTATTGGTGAGCGTAAATTATTTCCCCTAGATCTGACTTCAAATGCCTTTCAAGCACCTAATACGACGCTCCGCTCCCGTTTGCTAGGAAAGGCTCTCATTACACGCTTTCCATCTGCATTGCCTCCATCGACAATCCTGGATTGTGTGCTGGACGCAAACTGGAAGGATAACGGTATATTACATGTGTTAGACGTAATCAAGTGGAAAGGACAAGATGTCGGTGACTGTGAAGCTCGATTTAGGTTCTGGTGGAGAGACACGCGCCTGGCAGAGATTACCCAGTCCACCCCACCCATGACGGGTTATCAAGCAACTATCCCACTACCTATGGTATCGATCCCGCCACAGCCAACGACAACCAGTTCTACTACGACCGCTAGCACACCAAAATATCAGTTCTCCTACCCAACAACTTTCCTTCCCATTCCATATTATACAGACACCTCTCTTTCGTCCATTTTCGAGCGAATCATACCATCAACAAGAACCATGCGGAGTGTTATGGTCAATGTACCCGTATTTAGTCCAATGCCACAAGCGATCCCCTCCACAAACAGGGTAAGTGAAGATGGAGGTGGGATGGACGTCGATGGAATGAATATGCATGCTATGGAGAGTCGAGGACATGTACCGAGCCAACAAACATTTTCGTTCTCGTTTGCTCAGCAACAAAGTGCTCGCCCCGAATCGGTGCCTTCAATGACAGCGGTCCCAGCTGTCAAGCCACTCCCAGCTCCTGCTGGTGTACAACTGGCTGCAACGGCTGTGGCATCTGTGCAAGTCAAGACAAGCATCCAGCCAGATGGCTTATTGTTGTACGTTGCTGAGGCGAGCTACGAACCCGGGACGGGCCCACTGAGTAGCTGGATTCCAATTGTGGGATATGAAAGGGAAGGAAAGGTAGGGGGAGAGGTGAAACCGGCGGTTAAAAGAGAAGGTGGGAATAGTGACGCGGGTGGGACGAACAAGAATGGAAGTGGTCCATTGAAGAGGGCTGAAGGTGAGGGAAAGGAAGGTCCATTGGACCTATTTGAGAGGTACACAACACTTCCTTTTCAAATAAGCATGTCAGTTGATTTCTGTGTCTCCTAGGCTTGTAAAGCAGAGACTGGAGAGAAAACCCTTGGCACAACAAGGGGCAATGGATATGGACATGTAAATGTTTTTCACGCTACTTTTACATTCGCATTATCGGGGAACGAAAAGCATCATGTATCTATGTTGTAACATACACTGTGATGTATAAAATCTATCTTGGTTTGGATATCTATCATTGGGGAGAGAACCGATGTCGTAGTTGCCGTCCTTTGATCTGCATAAGAGGTACAATAAGCAGGAACAGGCCCACGATGATGCTATGGCACTTGGAGTTACTTGTAGACTAGTAAGTATTGCGACAAGCACTCACGCTGCTTCAACGCCGTATGTCTGAAGTGCGCCATTCCTGGATGCCCAAGGTACTTGGAAGTAGGGGACAGCGAATCCTTTTAAACCCATTCCTCGTTAACGAAGAAGGAATATATCTATATAAAGTAAAACTTCACCTCCAAGAATCCGCGCCAAGTTGGCAAGAGCGGAGACCTCGCCTTGGTGTCTCGGGAACGAGTCATTAAGGTACGTGTAGACGGCGACGGTATTAATCATGATCGAGAGTTGGGCAATTCCCCAACCCATGATGACCGCCCCCAAACTGAGGTGTTTCTGGAACGATGCTCCGATGACGAGAAAGCCGCAAATGAATAGAGGAACGGCGATATAGCACGGCCTGTGAGCGCCATTAGTACAAGTAGCGAGAAAATTAACAAAAATACCATAGACGACTCTCAGACTCAAAGACACCCTTGTTCTTCTTGATGGTATAGTTCTGGATCCATTCGTTGGTGAAGCGGCCAGCGAGCTCCCCAAGGACGACGGAAACCTTGTAAATTATATATGAGCTCTTCGAAGGTGCCTCTATTAAGTTCATGACATACGATAGGTGTCGCGTACATGCCCGCAACGGCGAGTGGGGCAAGACCAAACCCGAGCGGTGGTGGGCTCCCTAGGAAAACTACTGTCGTGACCTAAATTCGAGTCGGAGTTGCAGCATGGCCATTATCATAGAAGATACGAACATTTATTCCTATGCCAAAGCCAAACACAGCACCCTAAACGATTCCGTCGGGGTGCGGAGTATACGAATTGTCATATCGTACCTCGAATATTAAAAGGCTGAGAATATGGGGACGCCAGGCGACGTCAAACGAGGACCAGATTGCTTTTCCCCACGATACACGGTATTTTGACATCCTGTACCCCGTAATTCCAACTAGAGTTTCAATTCTGGACCGAATACCTGTTGTAGGCGCTTCTGGAATAGGCTTGACTGTACGATCATACATGCTGAGCAAGCGTGGTCAGCTTTACATTTATCAAGAAGTTGGTGACGTTACGTTTCTCGCACGAAGAACGCAATGAGGAGGACCACAACGATAGAGTAAAAGCATCCGACACCATATGACCATCTCCAATATTGCTTCGCTGCGAGGAAGCCACATGCAAATGGGGAAAGGAACGGTGAGACGATAAATCCCATCGTCCAGAAATTCAGCTGTGAGATATCGTAAACCCAATTGAAACGTGTATGAGCTATTTTTATACCTGCCGTGCTTGCAAATGGAAGGGATACATGTCTGCTATAATATAAAGACCCTAGCTGTGGTAAAGAACAACTACGATGTGTCATTGATGTCAAACACTCACTGTTACTTGTGGCGTCGTGCTTTAGTCTGAATCAGTAAGGGGCATCCGAAGTACGGGATTGTAGAATACCCGAAAAACGCGGTCAGGCACCGCATAGCTTGTTGTGGTCAGCAATAACCAAAATACAGAAATTCAGCGTCTCACCAGCAAATGTATTAAGATTGGGTGCGAATGTAGCTCCGATAAGAAAGCCCAGTGCAAGAACCTAACCATCCGTGCAGCTCATATAGAAGCAACCGATATAAAGGCCACATACCTGGGACCAGAACAAAACGGGGAGACGACCGTAACGTCGTATTACCATGACTGCAGCAATACCCCCCCAACCTTGGGAAAATAACCCGCATTTTTGTTTTCTGAAAAAAAAAAAAAAAAGAGGATAATTCATTCTCACCTAAGAGAAAGATGCTCCAACTGTGCTGGCTTTGTGATAGGAATCCAGCAACGTTCAAGAACCACTTACTTGGATGTGAGGTTGTTTATAACTCCTGGAGTTGTATGGTACTGCTCTGCTAGAGCAAATAACGTAGCAATGCCTGTGAGATGATGATGCGGTCTATCAAGTGCGATTTAGTGACGCTGTATGCTGTACAAACCAATGCCGGAGTCAAAATCAGGAACAATTGCGGCAAGAGTTATGATAAGAAGATGGAGGGTCTTCCGGGAGTCACTCCAGTTCTGGGGATCATTTGGAGAGTCTGTCGGCTGAGGCCAAAGAACCTTGGTACCATCCTTGGACAACTTCAGACGCGACGCGACTTCGTCACCGAATTCAATCTTGGCTTCACTGGACACGATAAGTGTAGCCATTCAATATGATACGGAGCAACCTACGCTGGATCAATGACCAGACGACCTGCGTTCTTCTCATGGAAAGTGGCAAGATCAATATCCATGAAATTACCTTTCTCCTCGAGAGACATGGTTGGGACGACTCAAGGGACCTCGTTTGTGAAGCAATTAAATGCTTTATACTAACCTCACGACAGAATACATCGTCTATAAATGACAGGGTGCATTCCCAAGGTTTGATAGGTCCTTGTGGGATTGAGGGGTAAAGGAAGCGAGAAGCAACTGGCCTGGCGCTCGGCGCTCGGCATATGGACACGGGGTAGATATATGCTCTTGCGTGGGAACAACACCCAACACAGGAATGACCTTGCCCCATGACCTGTGCGCGCGCATCCAAAATGCTTTTCGTGCTCGTCACCACAAGATAGCCGTCCACCACAACACCCAAAACCTCGCCATTCTATCCATTTTACTCCGTTCAGGCTTCGTCTCCAACGTTACTCGCGGGACCATCGATGAACCATCTCCTGATAAATTTGACTCGGTTGGAGAGGCTGAGCGACGAATATGGGCAGACCTCAAATACCGCGACGACCGTCCTGTTCTGCGCGGCATGGGACTCATTAGCAAGCCAAGCAAGCGCATTTACATGGACCTGTCAGAACTGCGGCGGTTGTGCTCAGGGCGGCGAGCTCAGACGATAAAGCCATTGGGAATGGGGGAAATTGCGGTGGTGAGAACGAAGAACAAGGAGAACGAATGGCTAGAAGCACGCGAAGCACTTCAACTACGATTGCCAGGAGAGATTATTTGTCGGGCACGGTGATGTAAGGAATATGACCGTTCTCCTCATATCCAGGTCATGAACTGATTTGCAGAAAGCACTTTATATACCGAACAAGTAGTTTAATAGAGGGATATCGAGTTTTGTCTTGTAGTGGGGCAAAAGTAATAAAGTAATATACATAAGCGGAACTTGCGGAGTGCGTGTCCTCGCCTTTAACCATGAATCAAGCTACGCAGGCCAGCGGAGTGGTAGCATATGTCGTCTCCTCTGAACTTGTCAAGGTTCATGCATCATGATTAAAGCACCATATGGCTCCTGGATTCATCCATTTGTCAGATCTCATCTCTTCTCCCGTCGAACAGAAAGAGATCACTGTTGGTTCACTCGCTTATTAAATCGTTGGGCCTCCTGGCACAAAACGTCGCAGGGCGGAAGCATTTGGATCTCGTCAAGCCACAGCCAGCCGCTCTGAAAGAACTTGCTCAGTACCATGACCGCGACTTCTTGGATTTCATCTTCTCGAATAATGATGAGCAGTTTGCAGAAGAGGAGCGTAGTAATGACCTCCTCTCAGATTGGGGACTGGAAGACGTACTCGCCCGTTCTCGTCTAATCGCACTGACGTTCATGCTTTTTTTTTTTGATAGGACTGCCCAGTTTTCCCTGGTCTCCCTCAATACGTTAGTGCAGTAGCTGGGGCAACCCTGACGGCTGTGAACTGTTTGCAACGGTCCCGTTACGACACTGCGATATGCTGGGATGGAGGAAGGTACGATTCGGGACACTACTTTAATATGAAACTTTTCCGAATATCACGCACAGACATCATGCCCGAAGATCATGCGCTTCAGGCTACTGTTATGTGGCGGATTGTGTCCTGGCCCTTATGACCCTTCGGCGCTCGACCGTTCCCACAACTCATCCAAGTCCGCCTGCCCACGGACCGAGAGTCATGTATCTGGACCTAGACCTCCACTTTTCGGACGGCGTTTCGGAAGCTTTCTACGCACCAGTTAGAAGTGGCCCACCGCGCACACTCGTAATTGCCCTCTTTGTCGGTTGATGTTTGGTTTACACGCGATTTGCAGACTTTATCTATCCATCACACGGCACCGGGATTCTTCCCCACCTCGCCTCTTAGTGGCATTAATCCAGTGGATGGTGATTCATTCGATCCTTTTACGCTCTCTATACCTTTACGCGAAGGAGCCTCTGACAGTACCTACGCCCGATTGTGGCCCGTAGTCGAGCGGGTTAAAGATGCGTTTGACCCGGACTATATTATCGTACAGTGTGGGTGTGATGGCTTGGCGGGGGACCCATGTCTGAAGTTTAACTGGTCATT
Organism: Amanita polypyramis BW_CC; assembly: GCA_001691755.2. Lineage (NCBI taxonomy): Eukaryota > Fungi > Basidiomycota > Agaricomycetes > Agaricales > Amanitaceae > Amanita > Amanita polypyramis. Next base: position 1,199 of record JNHY02000050.1, on the reverse strand, counting down.
GGCTGATGGAGATGGGTCGATAGGTTGGTGTGTGCAGCGTATCGTGACTGGGTGGAGAGGAAAGAAACTATTTCTGGGTGGAGGTACGACACCAAAAATCAGGCTTTATGAGAAACAACTTATTCCTAGTCAGGGGGCTACAATTCTCCAAATGTTGCCAGAGCCTGGGCATACCTTACATCTATAGCAGCACGTATATTTTTATTGATCCACTTGACTGGCCTGATTGGATCACCAGTTAGGACAACCACTTGATTTAGAGGCCACAATCCCAGATCACGAAGGATTTCCGTTCTATGCGCCGTCGTTTACTGTGGGTCACACAACTGGTTGTCGGCAGGAGCTCAACTCTGAACGTGTTTTGTTATAGCTTGATGTTGCCGCAGGAACGATGCAAGATAAGAACTCCGAAGAACACTTACGCATGATTGAACAACAGTACCAGCACATTATCGCAGCCATCGAGGATCAACTTTCCCGTTCGTGAAAGTGACCCTTTTTGCCAGAGGTAGGCGTTTCCGGCGAGAGTCCGAATGGATTAATCACTGGTCATGTTCAATTCTATGGGCGGCAGTACGTGCATTGGTAATATGTCGAACAGATCGACAGTTGTGAGTAGGAACTAGGGATTTCTCTTGAAAAAAGATTATGTGCTCGCCAGTAAACGTTGATAATACCTCGTTCTGTCAATAAATTAACGTTACAATCAGATTTTTTTGGGTTGTTGTTAACCCTGAGGATCGGCCCGATGTCTATTTGGATTTTAATTTAATACATTCCAATGATGTCGCCACGATGTTCACTGGTAGGATGTCCACTAAGCATCTTATTGAGGATATCCTCTAGATATTTTTTTCAGATGTCTCCCTGACCTTACCACAATATTAAAGAACAGGAGAGGCATGAAACAGAGAAGCAGGGTTGCCAGCCCTAATAATTGTCATACCACCCCTCACTGTCTATGTTATGGTATGTTTCTGGAGGATTGGGGTTGTCATAATAGTCCAGCCAGTCATCCTACTCTTCTTCCTTGAGTAGTTCTTCTTTTTCTGGTTCAATGTTATCAAACCAGGATTTCCCCCAGTCTGTTCCTGTCAAACAGACTGCAGACAGAGGCTGGCTAAGCAGGCAAAACACTTACACTGTGAGATTGTTCTTGGTGATATAGAAAGCTCAAGGTAGTGGTTGAGGGTTAATAT
>JNHY02000049.1:0-81981 GCA_001691755.2 Amanita polypyramis BW_CC | reverse complement strand
AGTGGTGCAAATGTTGGGAGAGGATAATTGAGTCTTTAGATGTCCCAAACTTGATGCACCAGCACTCCACCCTCTCTTCCATCTTCACCTTTGAGTCTTCATCCAATCCATCTTCAGATTCTTCATCAACCTCAATTATTTCACCTCATTCCTTAAACTTGTGTAGGGCACATTCTACAATCTCTTGATTGCCTCCCTCAATATGATATGGAGATTGTCCAATCTCACTCTCTTCCACTGGATTCAACATCTCTTCCAAGGTCAAAGCCATTCCAAAAATTCACTTTCATTCTTTTAACAATGCAACAGCCTTAATTAAATCATTATTGAGCTCTTTTGTGTGTTGAGGTTAGAGGCAAGTTTGAGGAGGAACTTGGTGACTGATTCAGCCCCAAGGATGATGTCAAAGGCTCCTTTCCACTCCATGTATACATAGCAGCTGCCAAGATGAGCCTGAAGTTGTTTTTCTGCTTCTGGCAAGCTGATGTTGTCATCTACAGTGAAATCACACAAGATATCTCAAGCTTTTTTGTCTGCAAGTGCAGCTGGAGTCTACTGTATTTGGCTGGACAATGCTGCATTGCATCCCATGACTCAAAGGGGTGACTGTGACAAAAGCAGACAAGAAAACCTATCAAAACTTCCCCATAAAAAACCTGTGTGACTAGACAACCAACTGTTGAAGTTGTCAAATAGTTGTTAAATTGACTCTTTATAGTAAAATCAAAGAAGTTAAAAAGACACAATATGCAATATGGGACAGCACTATGAGAAAACACAATGTGCTCAGTCATGAATACTTACAACTTAAACACAACAGCAAAAGAATTGGCCCAGCTTTAGGGTCATGATGATGAATTTTTTATGATGTCTGCAAAGACAATATTAATCTTATGTCAAGATTAACAAGAATTATAAGGAATCATGTGCCCACTGGAGAATATAGGAGAAGATGGCACAATAACAAAAATTACAATTGCAACTTCAACTCTCAGTTTCACTCTAGAACACACATTCTATGCAAATGTATTCAGTACAATCAAAATTTTATGAACCTTGAATGGTTATGAAAGAAGAACAATGGTTTGGAAAGACTATCAAAATTTTTGGAAAGGAATATAAAGGTGGTCACCTTCAGTGATGCACCTAAAGGAATTGGATAAGCTTCTTTACATTCTTCATAGACATTACATTTAACACTCAAACCTATGGCTTCATAGCTATCTCCACTTGATATCTTAGTGATATTTGACATTTTACATACATTCTGTTTTGAAAGTGACAATTCTGATCATGGTTTATGGCAACTATGGAGGCAGCAGGGAAAACTAAGCAATGTCCTAATCATGCAGTATGATTCATAGTACACTGTACATAGTCTCATATAATCTAGGTACACCACACAACTTTTTTTTCGAGGTGACACAACAGTCAACATTCACATGTCTTCAATGTTGTAATGCAAATCTATGAGATCTGTACTCTCCGGTGTTTCACTGACACACTGTTAGGATCCCGGGAGACAAGAGTCTCAATTATAACTTTGACCAGGGCTCAGGAAGCTCGTAACCAAGCCTTCGATGGTCATGAGTATTGAATCACTGGAACAAAGAGCGGTTCTCGGGGTCTCCGTGATGTCGCAGTCCATTAAATATGTGTCACGAGATGCGGAATACCCCGCATTCTACTTCGCACAGGTATTGCTGAGCAGACAGAGCAAGCGATGCAAATGAACGTACGCATGAATGGCCTGAGAGTGAGAGAAGTGAGGGCAGTAAGGAATTCTCTAGAAATGAAGTGATCACGAGCGCATGATGTCGATGTCGCAGAAGAGTGCAAGTTCTCCGCATATATAAAGCCCCTACAATTTCATTCTCACCCCGCTTTTTGTCACCTAATTCCATCCACCCCAGCTCCCCACCAACCTTATCATGACCCGCACTGAACGTGCTTCATACCCCCGTGCAATCATGCGGGATCGTTCCTTGTCCAGGTCTGGACTTGGCCCTCAGATCCGAAAAGGAGGTGCTGGTCGCCACAATTGGGGAGACCTTGAGTACCAAGCCCTGGGCGACGAAGAGAGAGAGCTAGAGGAACTCCCTGAAGAAGAGAAACTCGACGAGGAGACACAGAGCGAGAGTATGCGTCTTGTTCCCTGACATCCTCCATCACTCAACCTATAATATAGGCAAGATGAGGCAAAAGGATACGGAGAAGCCCGGATTGAACAGGACAGGCAGCTCGATGTCAGAGGAGGAGCTCCAGCAGGCCATGAATATTAGGAAGAACGCACTTAAGAAAGGTTCATGTCCGTCCAACCTCTCTCATTCATCTATGACTTAGACGTTTGCAGATATTGACCTTGCGACTATAGCGCGTACTTCATCAGCCGTTTCAAGTTCTCCGCCTAGCAATGACCCTAGCGCAGTTACCACCCCCGTACGTTTTCAAACATCGTATATTTTCTGCCAGAGCTAAGGGAGTGTCCAGAGCTCACTTTGATATCACTGGTCATAAGACACTTCATGTAAATAATGGTTTCGAAATGTGGGGTATAAATTGAGAACCACTGTATGTACAGAAACTATCAGGGAAAGGTGTAATATAATGCTTCCATCATCAATCAGAAATCTTCGGGCGTGACTTGGGTATACACCTTCAGGGGTAGCGGCACAGTGGCCTGACCCGGAGAAGGTCACACTCGTCCCAATTTTTAAAGTAACGAGGTAAGAAACGTGTGGGCAAACTATGGCCTAGTTTGGTTGTCCCTCGACTGGCTATAGAGCGGGCCCACAAGTCCAACTCTTCTGATAGAAGACAGTATGGCATGGGATGTGGCCTAAAGTAAGACAGGGTCAGCAGTATGATTCTTGGCGATACCCACGAAGTAACCCCTACACATTTCGGTCCGGCTCCTCGCATCTCTTATTCCATCCGGACACATGCCTTGTGCTCAGCGTAAGATTACATGACAAAGGCCAAAGCCATTCCCGCACGGCTGTAAGATTCCAGCCGAAAGTACCTAGAAGCCACATATTACCAATTTACTGGCCGCAAACCACGATAAGCGGGGGTAAAGTGATCCTTACAACCAAGAGCAGGTGGGTCTGGGCATTTGTCAATAGGTCTCGCGCCGAGTAATCCGCTGCATGTGAACCCGGGTGCGCAACCAGGAGACTTATATACTGCCAACAGATCTAACGGGGATATATCGTAGATGTATAACGATCTAGTTAGCCAGAGCCTCGTTACATCTATACTCTCCACGATCCCTTTCGGCGCGCTACCATTTGGCGTGCTATCAGGCAGAAAACGACGCTCACTAAAATAGCCAACTGATATCAAGTGAGTCCCGACCGCATAAATCCGAGATAGACTTACTCCAGCAAACAAGATGGCATGCAACCACTTCAACTTCTCGGTTAAGAGTACCCCGGCGATTGGCTGCGCTGTAAGACAGTGTCAGGCGCTGGTTCCGTGTATTGCCAGACAATCGACCGTAATCACCAAACATTGCCATCACGCCTGGGAAAGAAGCAAAGTATAAACAGAAGAAATTACATAAACAACGGAAGTTTCACCACAGAGTCCGAAAGCGATCCCGATTCGTGCCCCAACCTCATCAATATCTTTAGCCAAAGCGCCTGGTAAGAATGTTAGCCCAAATCTTGGCAATGAGTGTTTGGGCTCACCGAGGACAGCTGGTGAAAGTGATACCGCTGGTAATAAGTGCTCAGCAACAGGTTTGACGTGGCTGATAGTGGGACTCACCTCCACCAGAGAAGAAACCGTAGAAATTTGCGGTAATAACAACACTGGTTACATCCTTGATAGCCGCCATGCATAGTAATACGATGCACATCACGGTCGTGAAAAATGTGAATACATTATAGAGTCCTAGTCGTGACACAAACATAGGTGGGATTATACGGCCAAAAGAGTTTGCTGCGTTTAGGATAGACAGCTGCGACGAAGATCACGAGTGATGCACGTCAAAAATGAATAGATCGGGACGCACGACATAAAATGCAAGCGTTCGGTCAATATTGTGATACATAGCGTCAAGTTGGATATAAAATTGAGGAAAATATAAACCGCAGAACGCCAGGAATATGCTATTTCAATCGGTAAGAAATGTGGTCTTTGCATTTAAACGATGGGATCTGACCCTATAATCAAACATACATAAGGCGGGTCGCGAAGGAACTCAACTACCTGCAGGTATTTCACTGCCTTTCTTGGAGGTAGTCTTGTTCGACTTAAGAAATTTGCGACGATGAGTAAGAAAACGTTGATTGAGGCGCTGATCCGTATTCCATTATGGAAACCGATGTGGCCATTAAATAATCGGTTAAGCATTATCGGATGGATGACGGCTCCTGCACAAGACATTATAAGCCGACAGACGAAAAATTCGCCGCCCGACATCTACCTAGAGACGAGCCACCTGCCACAAGGCCTATAACCAGCGATTTCCTCTGTCGAAAATAATGCGATAGGATTGCAAAAGCTCGAAGCTTGTGCTAAGACGACCAGGTAAGTGTAAATAAAAGTACTCACTTGGTACGTAAGTCAAGCCACAGGAAAGTCCAAAACAAACCCCCTGTGCTAAAAATATCTAATCTGATCATCGCAACAGAAGCATGGGGCCATAGAACAGTGGGCTACCTGATAATACTGGTTTTTCTGCGTGAGTGAGAGCATGAACACTGCCTCAGTCGTTTATTTTCGGTTTGTTAGAACATAGCGAAGCTCGACTCACGCCCAAGACCATGCAGAAGAGTGCCGGAGATCATTAGGTGATAACTATGGCACCATAGGTGTATACCCAGAGCTCATTTTGGACAACATACGACGGCGCATACTCACAAGTAACCTCGATCAAAAGCGGTTCCTGTGAACAAACCCAAAGAAAGGGTCAAAAAGAGTTGAACACCTCCGATCCATCTGTTGTGGGTAGTAAGCATTTTATCCGGAGAAAAGAATTCGATATACCCTATATTACTGGGACTATACTTAGAGAGGTACTCGCGTACGTAGAAGTCTTGGTAGATGCCGAAGGTAGTGATATACCTGATTGAGTGAATCTGATTCCACAAAATTTCTTTTTCTTAGAGAGAATAAGTACTTACCCTAGACCACAAAACTGCACCAACGCTCTGGCGAAAGCAATCAGCTAAAAAGCAGAATCTCATATATTAAATATCATTAACGTACGCGCCTACCACCGTAAGCCATCCCCAAAGTCCGCCTTCAGGCATTTCCGGTGGTTCTTCTTTCGGCCGTTCGTCGGTGGCATCGACATAAGTGCTAGAGACCGACAAACGTGTTCTTTTCTCGGGACCTAGCCCGTGCGGAGTCTCCATGTTCGCACCCAGACGACCTTCAGTAAGGGGCAACATTTTTTTGAACCGGGTTTTATACAGAAGAGCCCATGGTCTCCACCTCGGCGATTGATTGTCATGGCCGAGGCTCTCTAACCGCTTCCAGAAAAGTTGCGGATTCGGCTGTCACACTACCGCGTGGAAAATTAATTACATATATCCAGGGGACCGTGAATTACCTAGTCATGGCACCTATCCTACATACACAGATTCCCTTGTCGATTATTCAACAGCAATCTCACAGGATCACAGAGAATGCCGCTCAGGAAAGTCATTTTTCAGAGCCGGTAGTGGCGGGCAACGCCTGCTATTTAGTATATTAGTAACGCACCTTCCAGGTTGAACGTTGGTGGACGGTTGATCGTGACAAAAAGGCAAGCCGAAATAACATAATGCATTGCTTCTTCGGTTACTCTATCACTATCGGCGGGCGTCGTAAGGGAATTACATACATGGTACACTAGGCACATGATAGTATGTCAACCAGCGTCTGATTTTAAGCTCGAGCTAACCCATACGTTAATCCCTGCACTGTTTTGCCGGGTACCATAATAAGTAACACTACATACATACATATGTGGAACAGGGATCATAAGGAATCGCACGCGATGCTGCTGGTGCAGTGTGTCTATTTGAAACCGATTGTCGCTGCCTCATCTATCATTCCTCCTGCGCCACACATTCCAGCGGCCGTTATCTTCAGCTTTTAGATCCAGTCATCCAATTTCAACATCACTGGCTATGCCTAGAAGGCAACAGGATTCTGGGACTTCCCTTATATTGACCAGCGGTTCAATTTCCAATTACGTTAAATACTAGCACCAAGTGCAGCCAACAACTTCTATATTTACTAAATTACATGGCCCTATGACGACGATAGCCAGCTCCATAGAAAGTACCCACTCGAGAGAATATGAAGTGCGTTTGTAAACTCATCTAGACGAAAATCCTACCCTTCTCTTTTGCAATAATGAACCAAGAACTAAGAAAACATGCCGCACCCAGAGTGACAAAAATACCAGTAAATAATATTGGTCTCCACCATATATAGGACGATGTGAGAAGGGCCCCAGCGATTGGGTTACCTGTCGGAGGTGTTAATAGGGCACATCTAGCTATTGCACTACATTTACCTATCAGGCCTCCAATTCCTAACCGGGCATTCAGACATTGCTACACAGAAATTATTCACTACGCACCGGCGAACGAGTAGCCTATACCCATTCTAGCTCCAATTTCTGAATCATTTTTGGCCAGTGCTGATAGCATTGGCCCCAGCAAGCCACCAACTGTTAGCGTATTAGGGGAATGCACCATGGACTATTTCTAACACGCACATGCACCACTGAAGAAACCATATACAATGCCAAAGACAATAATACCAGGGGCATTTGTTGCTGCCAGTTGGCAAAAAATAATTATTGCACAGCCTAAGGTGCATAATGCTGTCAAATTCAATCCGCCGCACTTGTCCACGATCAGGCCGGGCATTACTCGGCCGAAAAGGCTAACCGCATTGAGAAACGTTATCTGTTTCGAGAATTAGAAAAGCTCTTAAAACTTAGATTGACACAAACTGAATAGAAGGCGAGAGTAGGAGTAACGCCATGCTTTATGGCGTATAGTTGTAGATAGAACGAAGGAACGTAGAAGCCTACTGCGGTGAAGGTCATCCTATATTTTTTTTAGAACGAGGGACTTCACAGAAAGACGTAATACTTACCCTAGCATTGCTAGTAGATAGCCCGGTTCTCTCAAGAAAGTACGGAGATTGATCAGCAAACTACCTTCATGCTTTTTAGGTGGTAAGCGTGGCTTCATGAAAAGGACGGCAAGTATGAGTAGCCCGACGTTAAGTCCTGCGCTGGCGCGGACGCCGTTGTGAAAACCAGCTTGCCCATAGAAGAGCCTGTTAAGCATTATAGGATGTACTGTCCCACCCACAGCAGCACCCTAGTGCGGTACTTAGCAAATATAAACGACGTTCGTGTCATTCTTACTGCTGTAGCTATGCCCATAGCTAATCCCCGACGGCGCTTGAAATAATGCGAGACAATCGCAAAGCCGGGAATGGTAAGCATGCCAATCGCAATGCTATTGCCTAATCCCTGTGCAAGGAAAACCTGTAAAGTTTGATGAGCTGGATACACAACGCATGTGGTTCAGACACAAGCCTGATAGTATTGTTGCGGATGCGATAACGAAAGCATGAAAAGTGAAAAGGAGAACAACATCGTGCCGGAGATGATGATGTGATAACTTGTAGGAATAAACGTAAGCGTTTTGTATGAATTGACATGTAATGGCTGTCTCACAAGTAACCAGCATCGAAGGCTCTGCCTGATATCATACATGTGGTCAAAACAACAAATAGCTGTACACTCCCAATCCAACTGCCTCGACGTAAGTTAACACGCCAAATGTACAACGGTACGCGTACCTGATTTGCGATGATGTATACTTTTCGTTCAGATATACACGAATATAATAGTCTGGCCAACAAAATGTGTCACATCTCAACGCATGCAAGTTGTTGAGGAAAAGTTACCGTTATAGACTCCAAAAGACAACATATACCTGATGTACAGTTCTAGCCAGTCTATCGAACAAATAGGTATGAAGGCTCACCCAAAACAACTGAATTGAAGAAGAAAACTATAACGGACCTCGTCAGGCTCTGTAATGATCACGCCAAGAAATTAGAAGATTGAACCTTCCGGCAACGGCTAGCCATCCCCACAAACCACCCTCCGGAAAACTCGTTAGTTCAAAGGTGATGTCAACACCTAATTCTTTTTTGCCAATTTCATCAACCTGATGAATGTCGTGGATCGTTGAGTGGTCGTCGGAAGTCATAACTAATTTTTTATGTCCTAGATGTCGTAAGCAACTTAACAGACGAAGAGAGGGGAAATGCCAACCAGGAATATAAGCAACTCTTCGTAGTTGGCCCAGCGTTGTTTTAAAACCCGAAGCTGAGGCACAGGTGATGAAAGGCACAGGAAAAATTAGTCATTTTGAACCTTATGTACATCCCCGATTTTATTTTCGCGTGATAATCTTTGACAGCCGCCCATACCCTGGGCACCATTTAGCAATGAAATCCATACTCTTGTCGAGGCCTTCCGTTTAACGTAGTGGGTTGAGCGTCTCCCATAGAGTCGCGCAGTGTCATTCGAATTGTCAATGTGCACCATGGCTCTTCGCATAGGTTCATGCATACTGCTTCAACTTGACGTTGGACGGCTGTGTAAATCGCATTCCCAGGAAGATCCGATGGAAAATAAAATGCTGAATCATTGTGCTTCAAATAAGGGACCAGGATCCTCAGATGTGGCAAATACGTCACGTGGTGATGCATGTGTTACTAGGGGCGTTGTCGCGCGCGCGTCGGGAGGCGTGCTGAACATTAAACCGCTCGCAGATTTTTCGAACTCCGATGTTATCATTGCGGCCCGCTAATCGGTAAACCGGACACCGAACTGCTCACACACACTTCCATAGTGACGAGATGAGATGTTTTGAAAGAACGGGGTTGGTCGGCCGAGAGATAGTACCAGATATTCCCGAACACCTATGCTTTTCAAGTTCTTTGGTCTCATTACGCCCTTGAGAAGGTGCACGTGAATGACGCCTGCAGCACCCAATTATGTCGCTGATGGCTAATTCACAAGAGTTTCTCGTCCCACGCGTCCTGCAGCATCGCCATTCGATAGTGCAACTGGTTGGTTGAGCTTTCAAGCTCCTACTATGTGCGGCACCTGACGAAGCCGCAGCCGTGACCAAAAAGGACACAGGGATGGATATCTCCATGTTGTTTCACGAGAGGGTGTTCCTTCGTGGACCTGAGAGTCGTAGGATGCGAGCAGCGTTTCCCATGATTTTCGCGTGCAGGGCGGAAGAGGGTGATACAGCCGAGGTATAAATCGAGAGCGGTTACGTCTTTTCGTCACCCGTTTCGACCAGTAGTAGATCATTACCGGCTGATGAGGCAGTGCAGTCGATGCTGTGAACTAAGCTGGGTAGAACTGTTGGCAAGTTTGTGGTAGGCTGGTAGTTGCGACACTGACGCGTGGTGGTGCGTTCGCATTTGATTCGAGTACGTTGCAAAGAGGATGAGGGAGTAGGATGTTTGTAATGACTAATCAACAGACGATCCAGATCTTGATGCCACATTGACACCCTTGCATGTCGCTAGTTACACTGATGTCTCCGCTGATACGCTTGCTCGATGGTACGATACCCGGCATTCTCAACTGCCCAGTGGGGAATGTGCCTGGTGGGGCGAAAGACGATGATGAGCTCCCGGGCTCGTCTTCTTGACCAGTGCGTATGCGGTGCGGAGGCTGTGCAAGGTGCGCTGGCCGCCGCCCAAAGATTCAAACACTACCTCGCTCGTTTGACTACACTTGCCATGAGACTTGTCAACAAACAGTCCGATTTTTTGAAAATACCAAGATACACATGCAGGAAAGCATTCACACTTCCGAGAGGTTCTTGACGCGATTGGCTCTACTGGGGGCGCAGCAGTCCTGCCCCCCCCCCCCCCCCTCGCTGATGCCTTCGAGAGGTTTTCCTGTACCATAACTAGCAAATATACATGTTTTGGATTCAAAAAAAAAAAAAAAGCATTCACACTTCCACAACCCAACTAGCATTACATCGGGTTCCAGTATTACTATTATGCATCAGGTGACTGACATCCAAGCAATATGAGGTTGATCTGACAAGTGTTCGAGAGGCTGTATGTGTTTTTTCGTGGTATGATCTTTGGCTATCGGCGTCATGATGATGCTAAGCAGGGTCACAAACTCTTTTGCAATTTTTGCTGTGCGCAAGATGCCCTACTCATCCGGAGAGATACCACAAACCGAGATTGAGTATTGATTGTAGGAATCAACAGCAAGTTGTGCATCATTAACCTCTTTCCTTAACCCTTGGACAGCATCCTTCTTGGTGTTAGTTTTATGGTTCTTTGCAGCTGTATCCCATGTCTTATGAAGGGTTCGAAATGCACTGTCAACAAGGAGTCTAGATGCCAAGTACTTTATCTTTGTGCCTTTTTTTTTTTTTTTTTTTTTCCAATAAGAACACATGTATTTGCTAATATAAAACATAAACCCCTCAAGGATGCAGGTGGGAACAGTGTTTGGACAATACTAAGTATGACAAGCCTCCTTAAAACCCTTGTGCCATTTTCTTCAAAGCACTGTTTGCAATGACTTCATTGTCATTCAAGCTCTCTATAAGCTTGTCAATGTCCTCAGGAGTTGAAAGGTCAATAAGGTTTTGTTTCAGGGCTGTCTGCAACAACACTGCAGACCAGTAGAATGTAAGAACCAAAAATAACACATCTTTCAGCCTTTCTTTGTCACTTCCAGCACTGATTAAGCAACTCAACCAATGTGTGCATGCTATACCTTGTTTCATCATCTTCTCAAACTTGACAAGTGAGGAAGAAGACATGGGAGAAGATTGAGAAAGAGAAAGGTCTTGGGGGCATTGTATGACATCCTTGTAGCTCAGACTCTTGCCCAATCATACTTATAACACACTCATGGTCCAAACACAAGTACATGAACATCATTGCTTCTGATCACACAACACCTAAACACCACCACTGGCTGCTGAAAAAAAAAACAGAATCAAACTCCAGAGCTGATCTGAAGCTGGGCTGGATGGCTATAGAAATACCAGTATATGCACTGGAGTTGAAAATGCTGGGGTGATGGTCCACTACTTTGATAAACAGATAACACTTATCTACTTATGTAATATAGTAAGTGGCCAATTTGGCCGGACAAAAAAAATAGCACTATGCCACCATCAGTTTCAAGTATTTTAGAAATCACTCTAGTAGATTCGTTCCTTTCATGATATAGTTCATTTCCACTAGAGGAATAAGAAATCGGGCAAATTTTGAGCGTCCCATTTCGGTTGTTCAAAAGTGGCGGTGTTTAGGTATTGTGCACCATAAAAACTTATTAGTACCTGGCGATCCTTGTTACACTTGTCCACGTGCCCATCACGTCCCTGACCTTGGGCTCCCCCGACACGTAAACGTGCGAACAACGTAAACATGCAGGCCCTGGGCGCACGACCCGAAACGTAAACATGCAAGCGAAATTCTATAGCCTATTTGCTCGCTTGCTTAGCGACCATTACGTGCCCGGAATATGGCAACCTCGTAAAGGATTTGACCGTCAGTTACAACGGCCCCCGCTGACGTCCCACCCTGCTGTTATTCCGCATTCTAGGATCGAATGTCCCTGAGCAGCACCCTCCGTCCAATACGGCCACGGACTCCATGTTTACGAAGGTCGACTTATCGCGCTGCTTTTAAAAACACAGCACAGTACTATTAACAACAACATGCTACATAAATAAAACATTCTGCACTCCGGAGAAATTAATCTAAAATATCGTTACCATATTACCTATGTGCCTAAGTGACATCTAACGTCTATTCCGTCGCAAGTGGTCTACACGAAAGCTGTGCCCTTTTTCTTTGCAAACATGAGCCGAGCACCAATAAAACACATTGCACCAAGAGTGAGGAAAACGCCGGAGAATACTATTGCCCTCCACCATATATAGGACGACGTGACGAGGGCTCCGCCAATCGGGTTACCTACCAGGGCCCCGATTCCTAGACAGGCATTCAGACGTTGCTACACAGAATCTGCTCAATACGTACCAGTAAACATAAAGCATATACCAATTCTAGCCCCAATTTCAGTATCGTTTCTAGCCTGTGCCGAAAGCATTGGTCCCAACAGGCCCGCATCTTGTGATACATCAGAGATGTGCACTGCAAATTACTTGTGACACGTACAACTTCCGACGAAGAATCCGAATACAATGCTGAAGAAAATGATACCAACGAGATTTTTTACCGCCAATTCGGAAAAGACAGTTATAGCAGCGCCGATTGTACATAGTAGCATCGTGTTCATTACCCCATACTTGTTTACGGCTAGGTTGGATATTACTCGACCAAAGAGGCTAGTCGCATTGAGAATTGTTAACTGTCTCAGAAATTAGAAATGCTTTTTCAAAGCTTCAAGTAACACAAACCAAATAGAAAGCGAAAGTAGAATTGACGCCATGTTCTATGGCATACAACTGTAGAGAAAACAAAGGGTAGTAGAAGCCCATTGCAGCGAAGATCGTCCTATATTTTTCAGAACAAAGGCCTACACGAATTGATGTAACACATACCCCAATATCGTTATCAAGTAGGCTGGTTCTCGCAAGAATGTGCGGAGATTTTCCAACAAACTACCCTCGTGTTTTTTAGGTGGTAAGCGTGGCTTCGTAAAAAGAATTGCAATTATGAGCAACCCGAGATTGAATCCTGCACTGGCGCGAACGCCGTTGTGAAAACCGACCGATCCATAAAAGAGCTTGTTAAGCATTATAGGATGTATCGACCCGCCCACAGCAGTGCCCTAGTATTATAATCAGAAAACGGAAATTATATCCATAACATACTTACCGCCGCAGCTATGCCCATAACGAAGGCCCGGCGGCGCTTAAAATAATGCGAGACAACAGCTAGACCAGGAGTGTAAAGCAAGCCCATCGCGATGCCGTTGCCCAATCCTTGAGCGAGGAACACCTATAGGGCGTGATGAGTTCGACGCATAAGTACTTGGGCTAGACACGGACCTGATAGTATTGCTGAGGTTGTGTTAGTGAAAGCATGAAAAGCGAAAAGGTAAACAATATGGTAGCGATGATGGTGATGTGATAACTTGTGGGAATAACGTTAGTTTTCTACTAAATTAATTGACATGAGAATAATCTCACAAGTAACCAGCATCGAAGGCTCTACCCGATACAATACCCATGGAATAAATTAACAGTAGCTGTACACTTCCAATCCAACTAATTTAACGTTAGTTAACGCACTTGAGTTACGGGGGTCGTGCTTACCCAATTTCAGATGATGTATACTTTTCATTCAGGTATGTGCGGACGTAATAATCTGGTCAACAAAATGTCTCTTAACTCGAGACATGCAAGATATGGGAAAATGTTACCATTATAGACTCCGAAAGCATTCAAGTATCTGATGTGCCATTTTAGTTAATCTATCGAACGGGTAGATATAAAGCCTCACCCAAAACAACTGAATTGAAAAATAAAGCTATAGTGGGGGTGGTCAGATTATGCGAAACTTGCACCAAAAAATCGAACCTTCCAGCAACGGCTAGCCATCCTCTCAAACCACCCTCCGGATAGTCCGTCAGTTCAGAGGTGACGGCAGCTTCCGGCTCTTTCTTGGGGACCTCAGCGACTTTCTCAACGTCGTGAACCGTTGAGTGGTCGTCGGAGGTCGACGATTTTAGTGTCCTATATGTCATGTAAGCAATTTGACAGGCCAAGACAGGGGAAACACCAACCAGGAACTTGAACTACTCTTCACGATAGACTCGACCATCATTCTAAAACTTTGCGGAAGAAACACGAGGTGGAAAGGTTGCGGATGTATAGGTGAGTCCTGTCGGTGAATTTAAGTACTTTTCCAATGCGATGTCCATCTTTTTTTCGTGCGATAGTGTTTGACGGGCGCTCCTACCCTGCACACTGCGGACAGCAGCTGATAGCATGATGTGGCGTTGGTTGTTAGCCCACGAAGGTGTCTTAGTAATAACATTCACAAATGTGGGATAGGGTCTTTGTCGGACTCCGGAGATTCGGGCTCATAATGTATTTGAGTTTCGTAAGTTAATGTGCGCCCTTGGCCATTGTGTATCTGCAGGGTGGTTTCGCAAACTATTTTCCCAAGGTCCGATAAATTCGCGCACAGGAAATTGAATAGCACACAGCCGATCATCGATCGAGCAAAAAAATCTGGCTCGTACCTAGTCCCGTCCTTAAGTTCGTAATTAAAAACATGAATTGATCTACCTCAGAAGACCAATCGGAGCATATATACAACGCAAGTACCTGAAAATTCAACTCCGGCACCAGCACCTAAAGCCATGGGGGGAAAGGTCTCCTTTACGAACAGGTGCCAGCGGAACTTCACAAGCCTGGCTTGCTCTCCGGGGGTAACGTTGGGTCCAAGAAGGGATGGTTACATTTAACGCAAACGAAGAAAAGAATCATCCTAGTCTCTTTACGTTTAGATTGATCTTGGAAGAAAACAGCGCTTCAACAGCACGTAAATAAATGAACTTTCCACTGAGTAAGACGACGTACTCTTCATGGCCGCAATTTGGACAAGGAAGGTTAGAGTGTGGCTAAAGCAACTGTCAGAATCCGGGCGATTTTCGAAGGCTGTACTGACCAGGGTGGGGTCTGAGCCGATATCCTGAATCACCCCAATTTGCTCCCTTCCGGATGGTAAGCAAGATTGATTATCAGAAAGTAGTGGCATTCAACTGACTTTGTGACTTTCAGCAAATCATTTCTGTAGACACACCTGTTTTCCCCGATTTCATCATATGGGCATATGCGACAAGCATAAACCATAATTCTGCGCTGGGGATCGGCCCTAGGATACAGGAGATTATTACACTCTTGACAAAAATGCAGGGATGCCTGTGAGGTATCTATGAAACAGCTCTACGTCTGATAGAAAAGGATCTACCATGCTGGTTGTGTGATCCGTGTCCAAGGCAGTGTGCTGACGTAAGCCAGGCGTTGTTCTGAAATTCCCGCGATGATCTTCGCAGCAGCGTCCAATCCATAATATAGATATAATACATTTGTAGCTTGCTTTAGTTAAAAGACGCTATATGGCCTTAATGCACAAGTACTGAAATTTTACAAAGCTAATTCTTCTAGGAGATGTAAATGTGCCCAGTCTACGACCAAGCCTGCAATCTTTCGTCATTTGTATGTAGTCATCGGTTACCAACCTTGCGAGCTTCCGTGAACGGTGGGTGCCGTAATTCTGTATATTCTGAAACGGCCGCCCAGAGGAATAATAGACAGCATGAGTTTTCCGTAGGAAAAGCCGAGCGCTGAGGACCTTAGATTAACCCTGAAGCATCAGATAGGAGAGTGCCATACTGACGCACCATCGCCTTCACCAATACGCAGAGTGATACTGGTCGATAGTATATCACCAGATCCCTGTTCACGGAGCTATCACGAGTTTGATGTCATTCTGGGTGGTACTTTTATCTTTTTTTTTTTTTTTGCATTATCTACGAAAGTTTGATGCTATAGCGCCACAAAATTATCATCGTCATAGATATATTAGGAAGAATGATAATAATAGCTACTAGAAATGTCCGGAGTCAAATCCGATTGTGGGCTCCGAGGAACTCTGAAGATGACACAGCAGATCGGAGGTTGAACGGGAGGTTGAACGTTGAACGTTGACATGTCCGCCCGACGGTGAAGGAGGCGCGGCTTCTTCCCAAGGCAGGTCCTTATTTCATTGAGGGGACTCCGTGTGTCCTAACTCCTCAGATCGAGACTAGAGCGCTTCCTGGGCGCTGCAGTTCGGTGTCTGCAGAAGGCACTTTATTAATCTAACATCCCGAAGGAAAAAAAAAATCCGGTGTCTTGGCGGACCTGCAGTGTTCACACGTTTACGGCCTCCACCGTCTACTGTACCTGCCTCTTACCCCGAGTTGCCCTACGTAACTGGTCGGACACACGTTTCAGCTCAACGCTATCAGTACACCCAGCGCGCTACGCCGGCACGAAAGCGTACCGCGGCCGATTAAGCATTGCAAACCATAGGAGAACAGATGGTCAAGGAGCGGCTGGTCACCACGGCTTGGCTCACAACCTGTCATCAGGGCATCAATTGTTTCAATCAATGATATTCGACTTATCCTGATTGGGGTGACTTTTTACGCAGCATCCCAAATTCGGTGTTCTGCGTCGGGCCTTACAATATCCATTTGGGAAATTCGAAGTATTCCCGCGAGACATCGGGACAATATAGCAAGACCATATTCTACAAGGTCATGCCCATGATATGGACAGTTGCACCGGCAGCTCCAACTGGTGGATGCATTGCCAGGTATGGACGAGGCAGTCGAATTCCCACTTGTGTACGTACTTTACAGCAGGAACTAAATTCCCATAACTTCCCGAAATCAATCGATCACCGTTTCCCATTGTATAAAAAGAGGCGAAGAGTTTCAAGCGGTCAATTTTCTCCTCCCTCATCTTTTTAAGCTCCCTTGTGACTCCATCCGGTCTCTTTCCTAGAGATGAAGTTTACCGCTGTCTTCGCTGTCCTTACTGCTGTTGCTGCTGCTGTCACCGCCAGTGTTGATGTCGGGGTTAACACTGATACTATCAATGTCAACACCAACGCCCACCGTCTTGCCAACGGCATGACTCCTCTTCCACCTGCACGGAGGTCCTCGCGTACTACCCGTTAGTAAATACTTCCTACGCCTCCTGTCCCCACCAACTAAGTAGATACATATAGATGCCCGCAGGGGTCAGCCCTCTGGTGCACCTCAACCACCTTCCCAGTGTTCTACTGGCCCCGTCCAGTGCTGTAACAGTGTGCATAGAGCCACCAACCCGACTGTTCAAACCCTTGCTGGTCTCCTTGGGGCTGTCTTGCCAGCTGGCGATCTCTTAGTCGGCATAACTTGCACGCCTTTACTCGGGAGTGGCTGGTTTGTCGATAGATATATATGACATGGCGACCTATCTAATGTTTTTTAAACTAGCTCCGCGCAGACTGTTTGCTGTAGTAACAACAACTTCAACGGTCTTATCTCTCTTGGATGCAACAACAGTAAGCATTTATATAATTTTGATATAGGACATTGACATTAACCCCAACAAGTTCATCTTTGATTGTCGTTAGGAAGGGTTCCTATTTGATACTTTCCAACGAACGGTATACCAAGTTCTTTATCATCCGAGGATAAACTCCGTCTGCTACATTTACCGTTTCACCTGATGATTAATCCACTTTTAGTACTAGTACTACTTGTTCTGTCGTCTTTCATTTGCAAAACACTCGTTTAGTATCCCTTACTTTACATTGGAGCTCTACCATGAAGCTCATGTAGAGAGCTGTCTGAACCTACCGCACGACCTGAGTATGAACGGCTGTTTGCCACGTCATTTTTTTCTTTTGGTTGGGGAGGTGGATTTAGAACATGACAGTTTGTTGCCATGTAGTACTGGTTATCTAATGATGGGAGTCTATGATACTGTATTTTTCGAAGTGATGCAGGCCACGAACGTGGTAATAGGCTTCTTTGCTTTATAGAGGCTTAACGCGGTAAAGAATACTAAATATACTTGCTTAGTAATACACCATTATCTGTGGTTTGCCGAAACCTTAATATTCAGCTGGCAAGCCCCTCGGGAGATGCCGTACGGCACTCACCATACCGAAACAAAAGTAGCCAGGAGTTCGTCGACGTCAAGATGGTCAAAGGTACGCTTGCCACGAAGTGCAGTATTGCCAAATCTCTGATAATGATTCGTAGTATACAAGCCCGGAAAGGTAATAAATCCATCCTGGCTTGTGTGGATCTGGAGTCTTAAATCATGGGCTAGGTTGCAATCGTATTGCAAGGTCGTCAGGCTGGCAAGAAAGTTGTTGTTATCAAGCAGGCAGATGAGGGCACAAAGGAGCGACCATACCCCCACGCGGTTGTCGCTGGTATTGAGCGCTATCCACTAAAGGTGACGAAACGAATGGGTCAGAAGAAAATAACGAAGCGGAGCAAAATCAAGCCTTTTATCAAGGTGAGTGGCGTGTGCACCTTTAACTTACGGCTTATGACGAGTGCTTTGCGATTTTGCTTGCCAGGTTGTTAATTACTCTCACCTCTTCCCCACACGTTATGCACTGGAACTCGAAGGCTTGAAGAACATCATGTCTTCAGATACCTTTAAGCAACCAACACAACGAGAGGATGCTAAGAAGAACATCAAGAAGATGCTAGAGGAGAGGTACACAAGTGGAAAGAACCGATGGTTCTTCACGCCACTCAGGGTGAGTACACGCGAAATTCTTCTAGAGTGTCTGTTTATAACGGCAATTATAGTTCTGAGCATGTATATTTCCCTTCCTCTGTGATTATACTATATAAAACATGTCGTATGCATTGCTGGTACCTCATCTGAGTTTGGGATGTGCTTTCTTGTGTTTGCCATCGACTTGTAAACCCAACAAACCCATTTCGTCACGCGTCAAAGCGCGTCAGGACTGGCATATCCGCTTCCACACCACCAGTGTGTGAGGACACAGTACTGCAATACGGCGTACTCTTACTGGTAGACACTTCTGATTCACCATGTCCCTCTTCGGAAACCCTCAGAATACCACCCAAACAGGTGGAGGGGTCTTTGGGTCAACAACGGGACAGCAACAGACTGGAGGAGGCGCGTTTGGCACCTCAAGTCAACCATCACTCTTTGGCATTACTCAGCAGCCACAGCCGCAACAACAGTCTGCACCATCTCTATTCGGGGGTACGTCAGGAAGCTCAACCTCGGGCGGTGGTAGTATTTTTGGATCTTCGACGGCGGGTACTACCAGTGGAACTGGCGGGAGGAGCGCATTTGGTGGTGGCCAGCAGAGTCTTTTTGGTAGTACGACGGGCCAGCAACAGCAACAACAGCCTGCTAGCGGCGGAGTATTTGGCAGCGCAACTCAACAGCAGCAACAGCAGCAGCAACCTTCGACGAGCGGTACTAGTTTATTTGGAAGTACCACACAGCAGCAACAACCATCAACAGGTGGTGGTCTTCTCGGGAACACGACGCAACAACAGCCTACAACGAGCGGCGGTATATTCGGGAGTAGCACACAGCAGCAGCCAGCGACAGGCAGCGGTATATTCGGGATTACGCCGCAGCAGCAGCAGTCTGCAACAGGCGGTGGTTTGTTCGGCAGTACGACTCAACAGCAGCAACCTCCCGCGGGTGGGGGTAGTCTATTCGGAAGCTCCATAACTCAACAGCCTTCGACCGGTGGGATTTTTGGCAGTACGACCCAGCAGCAGCAACCTACGACTGGTACTCTGTTTGGGAGCACCACACAACAGCAACCAACAATCGGTGGAGGACTTTTCGGCACCTCGACGGCTGGCGGAGGTTCTTTTGGCAGTAAACCTGCCAGCTCATTATTTGGTTCCACCACAGGCACTGGGGCCGGCGCGGGTATCTTTGGCCAGCAGCAGCAGCAACCGCGTTCGGATCCATTTGGCAGCACTGCGTCAGGGTCTCTGTTCGGCGGCGGTACCCGTCTTGGAGCGAGCACGCTTGGCGCAAGTGCATTGGGGCGGACGACTAGCTCAGCGGCCCAACAACAGTTCGATGCACAGCTTCAGTCACAAAAGCTAATACAAAAGATATTATCAACTAAGGAAGCATGGAATCCTCAGTCACCTCAATGTCGATTCCAAGTACGTGCATGCGAATGTCTTTGTGAAATCGTTACCGATGGATTATTGCTTTAACAGTATAATTTTTACAATCTCGTTGATCCAAGTCAAGTTCACCTTTATGGTCGACCTCAAAACGCGACTAATGACGCGATATGGGACAAAGCAGTGCGGGAAAACCCAGATCCCTCATGGTAATGTCCATCCTATCCACGCAGACCTTAGCACACTGATTTTGTATATTCTAGCCTAGTACCAGTCATCGCCATTGGGTTGAACGACCTGCGCGAACGCGTTGACGCTCAAACCAAGCAAGCCGAAAAACACCAAACACAAGTAAAAGACCTCAAAGCACGCATGGATACACTCAACGAGCAACACACGTTATCCAACTTGCCAAGGCTTCTCCGCGCTGCTTCACAACAAACACAAATCCAGCAGCGGCTGATGAGGTTCATTCAACATTTGCACTTGCTGATACCCACCCTACGGTCGTCATCAATACGGCCAGAGGAGGAGCAGTTACGAGGAAGACTAGAGGAGATTGAGGAAGAGGTTAAGAGGTCAAGGTTGAAGCCCAAGTTGAATGAGCTGTGGGCGTTGCTTGGCGCTATTAATGCCTCAAGGGGAGGCACGAAAAATGCGAATAACACTGGAGAATGGGCTGTAGTAGATGAGGAAGGAATGACTCAGATTGCTCAGGTACGAAACATGTGCCCAGCATGGATGAATGCGTTGAGCTTTTTTCCCAGATCCTCGCGGAGCAACAGATGGGCCTCGCTCATCTGACTAAAATATTACAAAAGATGGTGAATGATCTAGATATAATTATGGGACGCTCGCGGAGGTCATCGCCTCCAAATGGTGACGAATCACTATCGGGATCCCTAAATGAGAGCAAGAAGCTGTGGAGTCCGCGAAGCACACTTCGGGCCAGTGGGCTTAGTGGGCGATAACATTGTCTATATCTGACGTGCTCACCTAGCGCGACTCTGGACATTGTATTGTAGAAAACTACGCTTTGCTTCCTGCAGGAAGCATAAGGCCAAGAAACATCTACGTACATACTGTACAGAACATTGATTATTACTAATGACATAACGCGCGCCGATGAAACTTCAGGAACGATACGTAGTGCATGACGAAGGAGGATAGATAGCGTAGAGACTGTCCTGAGTGACATACTAGTAAACGAAGGGAAAGAGACAAGAGAATTGAGACGCAGATATAATATACCGAATACAGCCATTATGATAGTTATATATACACAGTTGAGCGGACGTTGGATTCTGAGTCCGAGATGAAAGAGACCTGGGAATCTTATAGACTCATGGAATTTAGGGCCCCAAATCACCCACTCTCGTTAACTGTACACGGCGTTTTTTCTTGGGGGGCTCGGGTGCCTTTTCTTCGCTATCTTTTCCTTCTTTGTTATTGCCGTTGTTAATGCTACCGCTGCCGCTTGATGGACCGACTTCTGCGGTAGGTTGAGGCCCCACGGTGCTGGCCACAAACACAGACGCAGTACCGGCACCGCTACCACTAGGCTCATTCCCGTCTGCATAAGGGGCTAGCGTCGATAGTGTCTCTCCACCAGCCCGTTTTTTTGGCACGGAAGGTGTAACTGGAAAAGGTGGAGGATGGGACATGGAGGAGCTTGCCGATACCGGAGTGATAAGTGGTGAGAGCATAGGGACGGCGGAGGATCCACTTTGCTGGCTGTGATGAGATGTGGAGAGCGAGAGTG
Organism: Amanita polypyramis BW_CC; assembly: GCA_001691755.2. Taxonomy (NCBI): domain Eukaryota; kingdom Fungi; phylum Basidiomycota; class Agaricomycetes; order Agaricales; family Amanitaceae; genus Amanita; species Amanita polypyramis. Next base: position 60,511 of record JNHY02000049.1, on the reverse strand, counting down.
GAACAGAGAGGTTGTGCGCGATAGACTGCAGCTGCAAGGCATGCTGCTGTGTGTGATGCGCTGGTATGATGTCATCAAAGATGACAAGAGTGCAGTAACCATCCCGAGACGACAGCACAAGGCATTGGCCATCGGGAGACCTGCCGAGTCATTTGATTGTTCATAACTTACAAAACACAAGGTGTAGCACGGAGACTCACCAGCTCACGTCAGTAAACTCGTCATAATGCAACTTGGTCAACAAGCAAAAGGGGCTGGCCTGCTGCGTGTCGTAGATAGTGACCGTGTCCATAGTCACAACGGCATACAACATTCTATACGGCAGCGCGAAGACCGACCCCGTCGTATGCGTGCCCACTGTGGCAGCATGAGAACTAACCCCGGACGTGGACGGGCCAGGCGTAGGGGGTTTAGAAGCAGCAGGTGTCGGGGGGTTCATATCCGCAGGCATTAACGTCGGGGACACCATCATCATATTCCCTTCATTCTTCATCTCAAACTGACGAGGCATGGGCGACACTACGAGTGCCTGTAAACCAGTTCTATGTTTTTGTGGGGTACGCTGGCCCACGACAGGCGAAGTCATCGCAGAGGGCACAGAGAGCACAGAGGAAACGGTCGGACCAGCGATATCAACGTCAACACTCCCGTCAACGCCCTTGTCTATTAGACCGATTTTAGTGCTACCGTCATGTGCGTGTACCTTGGTTTCATGTTCGCCACCGGTAGCTGGGGCTGGACCAACAACGCCGCTTCTGAGTTCATATAGGATGGGCGAAAAGCGTACGGCCACGCTGGCTTTTTTATGTCCAGGCAGCTGAGCAATCGGTGGGCGTGCAAAGTTGGCTCGAGAGTAGACATAGACGCAGGAATTAGAACCTGCCGTTTGTGACTGCGTACCGCCTTGTTGGGCACCAACAGATGTCTGTCTCCCCTTTCGACCCCTTGTTGGAGTAGCATTTTCAGGATCAGTCACTTGGGGCGGGACAATGACAGAAGGGTCTTCGAACTGTCCAGCAGGCGTCAGCAGCAAGCCACCGTCAGGGCTAAACGTCAGTCGCCTAAAGAAATTGGTGTGACTTTCATCCCCATACAGTCTGATATTGGCCACGGGTGGTGTCAACGGAGTACGGATAGCGGGGAGAGGTGGCATAGGAGATGGAGAACGGCCATATCTGGCATACTGATGAGAAAGGACCTGAGGAGACGAAGGCGCGTTCGAGCCACTAAAAGATGAACGACGTGAAGACGGGTCGTTGCCAATAACAGAAGGGGGAGCCGAAGAGTTGTTGCCAGAAGGTACGACCGACGGGGGTGGGAACATGGAAGCACTGAGCGCCGTGGAAGGTGTACTGGTCACCGATGCAGTAGGTGTGAGGGGCGCCATCACATCTTTGGCTGCGGCGAAGACATCAGTATCTCTGTCACTTTCCGCATCGCTTATCGCGGAATTGGCATCTCGCCTCGGGACCAGGGGACGTGGTGAGCTGCCGTGCCTCCCTTTCGTACCATTGTTATTATGAACACTGGGAGTTCGGCTGTGCTTGTGTGTCATACGCGTATTGCGGCCCACGGCATGAGCGTCAAAGACACCATTTTTCGTAGATATGCGATAGATGTGCATTGAGCGATCGCTGCTTTGCGTAGCAATGTATTCATTCAACGGATCCCAGGCGACGCCCTGTACAAAGTGCGTATGTTCTGCTACTTCGCAGACGCATTTTCCTGGAACAAGTCTGAAAAGCATCCTGATGTCCGCGTGGAAGCGTACTCACCGTCTGCAGAGGCAAATACTCGAGCGGTATTATCTGTACTTCCCGCAATGATATATTCGCCATTTGGGCTCCACGCCAGGTCATAGACTTGCATAGTAGTGCACCTGATAACGCGTAAGAATAGCGAAAAGAGAACAGGTAGACTGGCGTGCCGGAAGGAAGTCCTAGGCTTCCAATACTCCTTCTCATACTGTAGTTCGTCTTGGCTCAAATCACTCCCATAAGTAGTAAGTTGTGGGCTGGTAGAAGGTGCCCAAATGATAATCATTCCATCTTTTATCACGAAAAACGCGTTAGAACAAAAGCGTGCGGCAAAGCACGAGTAAATGCCTCACCGTCACCCGCAGAGGCAATCAGATCTCCTAAGAATGCCACAGTCGTTATTAACCACATCACAATGGATAGAACGCGAGACAAACCGCTGGGGGAGAACCGGACGACGTTCACAGCAGCTGAGTGTCGACAAAGGGTCGCGAGATACTCGACGCGAGGGGGACGCGGTCCTCCCACTACCGCACCTTCGTCTTCTTCTACCAACGCGGAAGGTCGAATATTAGGGTGTACCATCCATAACTAGATACAAGAGAGAGATATCAGTTTTGTCGTGGGCCTACGGCCGCGCGTAGATGAGGCCAGGCCACTCTACCACCGCGAAAGAAAGAAAAAAAGAGGAGGCAGCGCAACGCACCCGCACATGGTTATCCTCCCCGCCTGTGGCGAGCCTGTACGCGTGAGCGGCGAAATTCTTTTCGAGTCCGGCTAGTGGCCGTGCTCTCTTGAATGGCGCAGGCTGGAAATCGCAGGTGGAGATAGGCTTGTTGTCGTGCCAGCGAATCTCGAGTGTGCGGAAACGCATGGCGGAGTAGATGCTCGCAGTTGACTGAAATGATGTTAGGAAGGGCAGGCCTGGCGCAGGCTGGTGGATGCGCTGACACGAGACTAATTAGAAGAGAAACATCCGATGTGGGCTATTCAATAAATCCAAAACCATCGGAGGCAACGTCCCTCCTCGCTGCCAATGCAATCCCACCGTGTCTTAGACTAAGACATCATGCGAGGTCTAGTTATTGTGCTACATAACAGTACATTATCCCGTCTTGTTTTTGCTTCGCTTCCCGACTTGTGCCTGGAATCCACTCTTGATGGCATTGACACTGCGTCTACTGCCACATGACTCGCAGGCCATAAAGAAAATACGGTTCTCTTTCGTGAGAAGTGTGTCTGGTGATTTACATGTTTTACATGTAACATATTCCACTGTGGTTCAATGTAAGCGCCACAAACATCCTATCTCGCGAATTCACATACCAATATAGCGTCTGAGCACGTTTTCCACCTGCTTTTGTTGGAAACGACCTTTGATGACCAACCGGCTGGAACCGTCCACACTTCCAGTTGTACCCATTTCTGCAAATAGGTACTGGATAACGTGCTCTGGCTGCCACAAGGTCAACCTTCTCTTATATAGTTATAGTAGTGCCCGTCCGAACTCACTTGTCGGTGCATTCGCTTGCAAATGTCAGCAATGTTGGCAAAAATAGTCTTTTTGTTTCCCTCTCGGTGAATCGAGGGGGGAGCGATCGTATACCGTTTGCCTGTTGTTGATGATAGGAGTGAGGGATTGGCGGCATGCAGTTGTGCATAAAATCGTGTTAAAAGCTGCAGTCAACCGTCAGTAAGAATGCACTATATGCCTCATCGAATATTACCTCTGGATAGATGTAGTCACGGTCGCTCTTCAGCCAGGCCTCATTTCCAGCATCCACACCGATGGGCACTTCTGTTGCACGCGCGAACGGATTTTCACCCAATTCGGCCTCGTCAACATTATCAAGATGACTCGTGTCTACGGCTCCTTCCCCTTCTACTTCTTCCTGTGCTCCCGTACTCTCTGTGGGCTTAGATTTTGATTCGTTCAATTCCTTCTCGAACTCTTCAAATGTGGTTTTCTTCTTGCTCGACTTTTTCTTCTTTTTAATATCCGAGAAGTCGAGAGCATCAGCGGTGATAGCTGGGGCAGCTGCGCCGTCACCCCCAGCAGGTGTTGATGTGCCAGACTGCTCTTCTCCCTTCGTAGTTCAGTTAGACACGGTAATATTCTAACAATGTAACTGCAACTCACGAGATCCATCGGGATTTCCTTTTTCTTCTTCTTCTTCTTGTGATCGCCGAAGAGTACTTCGAACTCGTCCTTTTTCTCTGAGCCATCCCCTTCACTCTGCGAGTTCTTCATGCGCTCATGGGCGGTGGTGGGACCGAGATCTACTGAATCCCCATTGAGAGTAGTACTGTCGATAGACTCTGGTGCAGGTGCGGTTGGGTCTGCGTCAGCGCCGGGGGGGTCCTCGAAGGCTACGATTTTCTTCTTGCGTTTCTTGAGGGAGGGGTCAAAGAGTGGCTCTTCTGCCATATGGTCTTCGGTTTACGAGTTGATGCTTCAGATTATCTGTTGCGTTTCATTACGTCAGATGTCACGGTCACGGCGTGGGAATATGAGTCGTAGCTGGCAAAGCCCGTGCACTCCCGAGAAAAGTCAGTTCGCGTTTCTCCATGTCGACCATGCTAGCCCGTGGTGTCCTTGCCCGCGCCGCCGTCCCCCAGCGGACCCTCGGTGCCGCGCCACCCAATGCCAGAAACATGGCAACCCTTCGTGAAATTGAGCTGCGTCTCAAATCAGTCAGGAACATTGAGAAGATCACCAAAGTGTGTCTGAATTTACTTTAACTGGACGGATGTTGACCCACTATGCTAGTCCATGAAAATGATTGCGTCGACTAAACTGTCGAAGGCCCAGCGCGCGATGCAAGCAGGCAAGGAGTACGGGCTCGCAAACGCAGGCTAGTTTACGGTTCTGTCGTGTTTGCGCTGCAAATTGACCACTGAACGCTCTAGAGGTCTTCCAACACTCTCCTTCAGACAAGCCATCCTCCAACAAGCTTTTCCTAGTCATGTCCTCGGACAAAGGTCTCTGCGGTGGTATCCACTCCTCCGTCTCAAAAGCTACACGTCGTGCCCTCACAAACGATCCCGAGACCCCCCTTGCTGGTCGAGATGATGCCAACGTTGACCCCGAATCTCCTGTCATGATTATTGGTGACAAATCTAAGGGTCAACTCTCGCGCGCTGTCCCCAATAACCTCCGCCTCACCTTCAACCAGATTGGTCGTGACATCCCCACATTTGCTGACGCGGCCGGTGTTGCGGACCTGATCATTAAGAGCGGCGTCAAGTACGACTCCGTTGTCATTGTTTACAACCAGTTCGTGTCTGCCATTTCTTACCAACCGGCCATCCTGGAAGTCAAGGGCGAGGAAGCCCTCAAAGAAAGCGGTAAGCAGTGCGGCTTTGGTTGTCAAAAATATTATTCATGTGTTATCAGGCGGTTTCAAGGCCTACGAAAATGAGGATGATGCCACAAGGGACTTGTTCGAGTTCTCCCTTGCTAACGCCGTCTACGCTGCCCTTGTTGAGGGTCATGCTTGCGAACAAAGTGCTCGGTAGGTAAATGTTATCCCATAAGTTACCACCGTTTTGACGTCTGGAAGTCGCAATGCTATGGACAATGCATCCAAGAACGCTACTGACATGATTGGTGCGCTGACAATGCAGTACAACCGTGGACGCCAGGCCGCAATCACCAACGAGTTGGTCGATATCATTACTGGTTCGTTGTTATTTATGCGATTATACAAAACATTTATTGATTATTTCTCTCCAGGTGCAAGTGCTCTGTAGGAGTCTATTGCCGGCATGTATCACGCAAAAAACTGTAGACACGATACCGGCTATCACTCAATGGATGATTTATTCTTTCCCTTTCCGACACACTATCCCAGATTGATTCACACCTGGGCAAGAGATAACACTACCATTCCCCGAGTCAGTGAGGCTATAGATAGATTATTCCGACAATACTATGCCATAATTACATAAAAGTATCCGGTATCAGAACGGTAAAAAAAACTGCAACGAACCATTCAAAAGAAATGTTACACAATCCACAGAGTGTGATCGTTATATGAGCACGTTCGTATGTGAGACGGCGAACAGCGAGAATCACCAGAGGTCATCTGGAAGTTTGAGCCCAAGATGGTTGAACGCGTGATAGAGTGTTCCAGGTGATATCCCACACTGGATGAATACGTATGGTGGCACGCCATTGACGAGGAACAGATCTTCAATAATCCCAATCGCTCGTCTGAGCTCCTCGGGCGACACTAAAATCGGAAAAGTGCACCAAAAGGGGAAGTCATTTGATGGGTCCATATTTGCAGTAATACAATAACCCCAACGTCCCATGGTGATGATAATATACAAGGTTGGATCAAGATCAATAAAGGTAACCGTGGACACACAACTAACAAGACTTACGCGGGCTCTGTGGTGGCTCGCGGTGGTATGCTTCAAGTACCAGCCTGGCCGACGTCGGCTGAGGTCCCGCCATGGGTGCCTGTTCCGGCAAAAGGCGCTGATCATAACAAGCACGTGCACCCATGCCTTCACCGCCCCCACTCCTTCTCGGTGAATAACAAGGCTTCCTAGTAGACAACGTAGCCACCCGCGCCAACGCGTTTTCAGCCTCTCGATACACGTCTGGCGGAATCGCCCACGGGCCCTCACGCGCGTCACCAGGAGCACGATCGTGCCCGGGATATTGGTCACGTCCTAATCCAGCCACTAAACTGAGGCGGGTCGCGTCAGATGCGGCAGGGGGTGGGCTCTCAGGCATCCGAGTCTGCCAGTGAGCACGCGAGCTCGGCGACGGTCTTGGACAGGGTGTGCTTGCGGCTCGGGCGAATCTAGACATGGTTAAACCAGGCGGTGTGCAAGATCTCGACGACCGGATCAAGTAACTGTTGTCGTCGTTGTTGCCGTACGACGTTTCACTAGCCCCACGGGGATCCCAGTCGACGACGTGCGGGGATCCAACAATAGGGGCAGGAGCAGATTCACGGATTTCACCTTCTTCCAAATCGGTGGAGTATTCCATGGTTGCAGCTGGGACTGATAGCCCAGAAGGGCCCTGTCTCTTATATACGCGTAGTAGTGCAATGCATCGCACTTGTTAGTAGAAAAAAAATTTGTCGTTGCAACGAGGCGGGGGGGGGGGGTATTACCCTTATGAACGAGGACTCCCCGGTGTGAGTCAGATGCGTGCGCCACACTCTTCATTGGCCCCTGATGCTGTACGCGCGATGCGATTCACGGTTAACATCCGGAAAGCATTACTGAACCTCTATAATCCGCATAGGCCATAACGGTACAAGTACATCTTTCAAGGCTATTCTAACAGCTATCCAGCTCAGAGGTCAACGTATATTCCTGCAGCCTTCCTTCTCTCGGTCATCGCTAAGCGTATGGATTAATCCAACATGTTTGACTCGGGAACAGCGATAGCAACCGACCTGCGATGATTGCACTACCAACTCCGCTACCATCTTCGGCATGGTGAGTTATGATGTTCCTGAGGGAATGATCAGTCCACACTCGCTGGACGTAGTTCATGATTAATGCTTACCGGCCCTTTTCGCCGAAGATGTCAATCAAGCCTTCGTGTACTCTTTCCGGGAACGCTGGATATTTCTATGCCATAACGTGAAGGGAGATCAGAAACGAAATCAAATGTCTCACATTGTACAATGATCCGTCAGCGCCAACCAAGCATCCTTCATCGAGGTATCCCATTTTCCCAACAATAGCAGCAATACCACAGGCACTTAAACGAGCCGCACGTTTACCAATTAGTTTAGCCAAAGCACGGAAGAATTGGCGTTCAGCTAGGGTTGTCTCAAGAGCAAAGAAATGTGAGAATATCCCGATAATCATGAGGAGCTCATCAGTAGGGTCGCTTGCACGCAAATGTTAGCGATATTGTGAATGACTCGACTACGTGACTCACCTCTCCATCAAGGACAGGAAGGCCGTGTCAAGGCTGTACGGGACCTCAAGCTTGTAAGTGTTCTGCCCGAGGAACAGCACACCTTCATCAATAAGTTCGCAGATGACTAGGCGCAGGATTTCGCCCAGATATCTTCCCGCGATCAGTTTCTATTTAGAACGTCCGTAAGTCGATAATGACTCAGGCCTCTAAAGTCGTTCTCACTTCGAAGGCTTGTTCGCTAGGTTTATTTGAACTTTGGTCTACTATAGTATCGTACTTGGTCCTCGGTAAATGTTCATGCTCAAACGAATCAAAAGCACCCTGGCACCATGGTTAAACAGAGGCAGGCTGAAGTATGGACTCTTACCCATTCACAGTTAATAGCCATGTCCATACTTTCGTCGATTCCGAGGTGTTTAAGCTTCGGCATATCCTTAATGTGCTCCATATATGCGGCGTTGCAGCCTGTGCCAAAGATGACTGCAATCTTTGTCTTTGGGTTCACGTAATGAGAAGCTATCAATGTGCCCGTTGTATCATTAATCAGTGCAGACAGTTCCACTGGCAATTGCTTGGAAAAGCTGTGTCATCAGCAGAACTAGGACTCTGGAGAAAGGCATACAAGCTTTTCGATCGAGTTTCTGAACATTGCAGCAACGTCGTGACCTTCAGTGTTTGGGGCCCCGAAACCTTTGGTCCAGCGAATGAGGGTGCCGTGGTTTATTCGTTCCTGACTAAAAAATGTTTTAAGAATAAACATTATTTTAGCAATAAAAAAAAGAGGGGCGCACGAGCAAGGGTAAGAAAACTAGAATATGGATTAGTTGAGGTATGACATCACCGCATACGAGAACTTACTGTGAATCCAAGTGGCAGGATTTCCCCAGGCTTTAGGGCATTTTCTTCAGCAAAATTAGTGTCGATGAATGTCTTCAGACATTGAGCACAGAAATCAAACAGCTTCTGGCCCTCATCATGTTTTTGTTCCTCACTCAATCGGTACTTGGACTGTGTAATCTCGAACTTCCCGTCCCCCTGAAGGTTGACTAAGCACACACGCAAATTCGTGCCACCTTGAGTAAAACAAATGCAGAATCAGTCAATCAGTTTATTGTTGGTGTGCGGTGAGTACCTAGGTCAAGAGCCAGGTAGTCGCTCCTCTCCTCCCCTGTAGGCCAGCCAAACACATACGTTGGAAGCATAGGCTAAACGTTAATATCAGTGGTTAGTTGACGGCGAGCTTTATTATTTTATTAGATAAGAAGTTTCAGATATATCGTGTGGCCTCTGTGCAGGCCAACAAACTCGATACAGATGGATTCAAAAGGTTATGCGGATAATTTCGTAGGAAAAGTATGCATACCACAGTCTGTTCAGGTTTTTCAAGGCCCACTTCTAAGGCGTCCTTGAATGCTTCCACGATCATACGCATCCTTTGGGGCGTAAGAGTGAATCTGGACTAGCAGTCAAGATGTGCATGGACGATAACAACATTTCCCATTCACGCACAGGCTTTCAAGCCTCCTGAGGTGATCGGCCATCGTCCTGCGGAAATGTGGAACATGAATGAAGGACAGGAGAATAACGTCATTGCGATAACCGACTTTTTGGTTGCATGGGGCAGACCCTCTTCATCGTGGGTTCTGGTGTGGATCGCGAGCGTCTGCCCGCTAGGCAGCGTTATGCTACCGCTTCCGCGACGAGACGTAGGCATGGAGGAGACGAATCAAATCAGTGATAGAGACGTGGGGCTCTGAGAGCGGGGAGATATGAAAGGGAACATCGGCGTTCCCCATTTGGACTCGCCGTGAGAGTCGACGCTGGGCCATATTCACGCTTACGACTCTTCAGAGGCAATGATTGGTCTGAAATCTACTCTTAATGTCAGTCAGCTCATCTCTTCAACGCGCCCGTCTGACAGCTCTTCCAGGTCATAGATAACTCGGGGGCTCTACTCGTAGAATGCGTTAATATTCTCAAGCAAAAAGTCAACAACGGATGGGGTTCAGTCGGGGACGAGATTGTCTGCGTCGTTAAACGTGCCCGTCCAATATCTGCCGCTGCACAGGCCTCGGTTACAGCAGTCAAGGTCCGCAAGGGCGACGTCCGCCGCGCCGTCATTGTGCGCACAAGAAAATCCGTTCGGAGGCCAGATGGAAGGATCATTCGCTTCGACGACAATGCAGCCGTGCTGCTGAACAATAAAAGGGAAATGCTAGGAACGCGTATTGGTGGTGTTGTCAGCTCTGATTTGCGAATGAAGGGCTGGAGTAAAATTGCCAGCTTAGCACCCAAGGTACGCCCCCAGCATATTTATCCTGTGTTTACGGAGAGCTTATGCAAAGGTTTCAGGTCGTGTAATAGGCTATACCATGGTTAGCCATAATTTGCGTAATAATAGTTGTTCTCGGCGCGTTGAAGTGCAATGGTCCAAGTAACAAAAACGTCTTTTCTCCCGAGTACACGGGTGTCTCGGCCTGGAGAGTATTCCGCCACCCCTATCTTCACTCATGTCCCCCTCGTGCTATTTGCCACGAAACGACAATGTGACTAACTACTGTGATCAGCCCGCCCAGTAACTATGTCAATCGAACACAGGTTCCAATTGAATGATATCTCCTTACAACCTCCTGTGCCACTCTCCTTTCGTCCAGGGTTTGGTCCATAGGAGCCATCGAATTGTGCGGGATTCTAAATTCATGAAATCATTCCTTAGAAGATGATCTGTTCTAGATAATGCGTCGGGTATGAGCACCAGGAGCCCCGCCTCCTACGGTTGTCAAGGTGTCAAACGCTGTGGAGGTTGGGGTATGTCACAACATCCCTGACGACTATTTTCGGTGTGTTATGAACGATGGCTACGTTCCTAACAGTACGTCGACAGTGTTCCACGTGGCCAATATATCATAAGTGTTCATAGTATATATTTTTGCCTCCCAGAAGTAATGGCTAATGGAGAAAACGCGCTCCCTATGATGCTAATCACCACCCTCTGGTACATGCCCCTGGTACCTGTGAGTTCATCCCACCTCTTCTGAGTTCAAACCGGTCAGGCCAGCTCACAGGTATGTGGACTGAAGAAAAAAGTATTTTTGTGACTTCGCCCTCTTAAGATGAACCGGGGCCCTCGATTTCGCTCTTGACAGGCACTTCCACTGTCCATTCCTTACCCCCAGCGTTCTCAATACCCAGATGAAATAAGGCTTCATCTTGCAAATATCATATAAACTAAGTTGTCTTTCGTACACAATAAGATATACAATAAAAATACGTGCTTGTCTAATCCATGTATGCACCGTGTGGTTGAAAACCTCTAGTAATCACGCCCGCTCCCAAACTCCTAGCCTCCTCCGTCGCTTGTACTTCTCCATCAACTCGTCTAGCTCCGCATCTCTTGGCCTCTTCTGACCCAACAGGCTCGCAATCGCATCTTCATCCAAGTTGCTGTAGTACGCTGGTGGTGACCTCCAATTAACGAGCGTTCCACATAAAGGGGGAAGTTGTGTGATGTCCAGTTCCGACAGTTCATGTTGGATCCCTAATGCAGTGGTGGTAGTGGTAATATAATTCATTTTGATGCATGGAAAAATCGAAAGGGAAAAATAGAATTAAAAAATATGAATAAAACGGTGGATATATGCGGGGGATAACTGACGCACCTGTGCTATCACTGGTCACTGGAGGCGTAGTGTCGGTCGAACTAATTGCGTCGGCTGCCCCGAACGAAATAGAATCATGGTGAAGTCCTAAACTGTCGACACTGGCAGACGCTGCACTCGAGCTCGCCACTCTCGAGTTTGCACGACACCATCTCGGTGCCGCCATTGACTCGGAAACCTCGTCCTCAGGGTCGATACCGGCCTCATACCATGACATGCTATGCCTGTGCCCCGGGTTATCAAATTGTTGCACCCGTGACCGGGGCCATTCCGTGCGCTGTGTGCGCTGTATGCGCATAGCTGGTTGTTCTTCGAGTTCGTCACCTATTGAGTGAAGCTGCAAACAAGTGCCAGTATTCCATTGGTAGCTCTGATTCTCGGCCTTGTCAGAGTCGGTAAACATAGGTATCTCGTCGTCCATCCGCTGGCGTTCGACCGTGGATAGGCCCGGGTTTGAGCAGTGCTGAGTATTACACGGATCTGGATTCGGGTGGTTGTATGCATAGCGATTATGATATGTTATTGCATTTTTCTATCAGATAGAAGAAATCACCATGTGAGCACTGCTTGGTAGCCGAGAGTACCAGAACCCAAGGAATGACGTACCATCGAGCCATAGCTAGTGTTCGCAGTCGACTCGACAAGCGTAGCGTCCATAGTCCTTCCGAATTCAGCCTGTCGTGTGCCAGCACAAGCTATTTACGAGAGTAAGGTGGGTCTACTTGGTGTTAGGATTTAGCTTAGAAAATCTTACTTTTAAAGAGGAGGCTTGGGACTGGGTAAGAGGGAAGCAAGCAGACCCTGCACGTATATATATATGCGTTAAGGCTAGGCGGACCTATCGCACGCACAGACTACAGAAAATGATCAGCTGCGGCGATGCCTAGCTTTGTCGGATCAGGTAAAACACATCGTTACTGTGGCACTACTACCATAGCCATCGCCGTGCTTATTTCCCGGGCCCTCATTGTCGATGTCATCGCCATTGTTAAGGGAACATGTGTTTCTATTCTGCAGTTGTATCCAATGGCCATGAACCAGCACCGCCGGTATCGTCATGTTGACTCGTCTGTTATCGGTGTCCAACTATGACTAAAAATAAACCAGCCGAAACCCAAAGGCGTGGAAATTCGCCCTGAGAACCCCATGACCAAGGATCCGGAATGAGCGAAGCGACAAAAGGATACAGAACGCAACCAAACAGCAACGGGTTGGATTCTTTGATCACTAGAAGACAGACAGACGTAATGTATATAAATAATATATACCCAAGTCCTATGTCCGAGTGGTGTTGATGCAATGTGCGATACCACAGAGAAATTCGTGATACGTAAGGATCCGTGAGGTTGGTAGAACGAATACAACACAACCGCGAAAAATAGTCCAAAGGGGAAGAGAAAAGAACCAAAAAAAAAAAAAACAGAAGCAAGAGATGCAGGCGCGAGAAAACAGAAATGACGTGATATTAGCGTGGGGGGCATGGAGAGCATGTCGTATAAGTCTTGATTCTCCGCTTTATTACCCGTACTGTCCATAATAACATTAGGCAACTTCATTTATTTGGGCATTCTCTTTCCATCCGAAGTGGGTACTGGCCATCTTCGCCTGCCCCTCTGGAGCATCAACCACTACGAGTGGGACGCTCGACGGAGAAAAGGGTGGAAGACGCCACGCTTATTTAAATAAATAAGACTGGTCTTGGTGGGCCTAGCTGCGCTCTAGGTCTGGATAGATACAGGCGACCGCGGAAGGGAGAGGTGAATGCGACGGTTCGGGGCGGCTGTGGTTTGTGGGGTATGCGTTTATGTTTGATTAGGGTGGGGTGATGCAAAGAAGAATAATAATAATAACAGTCTCCCGGGTCTAATCTATGTCGACACCACCGGGGGCGTTTAGACAATAGAGGGTGGACGCCGAGAGATCTGTATTTGTGAACTCGGAGATGGTGACCGTGACGGAGACCGCTGCGTCGGCTTACGATAGGTCTAATGGAGTTAGTATGAGAGATGTATACTCTTTAATGAATTAGTACGTACATGTCTGGACATAATTATCTTAGCCATAGATGCTGGGACATCAGTCTGATACAGAGTTGGCACTAACAGCAAGGTCGGTTCACGTGAAGGAAAGAATGTGACCGGTTTTACTCACCGGGAGTTTCGAAGGCCGGCCCAGATCGGCGAACTTGTTGCCATGTCTGGCCTCTGTTCGGATGGGGAGCGGATGGCGGCTGTTGAGAAGTCTCTGAGCCGGGGCGGGGAGGAGCCGACATGTGCACCTGGCGCATAACAACTGCAGGACCACGAGCGGGAGGAACAGCGCTGCCCTTCACGACACTACTCCGCGGTGCACCCGACAATGACACCGGGAGTGTTTTTTCCCACTTGAACCAACCAAGCAGCCCGCTTCCCCACTTGCCTTGCACTGGTATGCGGGTTTGCTGCTCGAGCGCGGATGCGGTGACCAACGACCGCTCAATCTTTTTCGGCTCAGACTTGGATAACGACAAGCTGGGCGATGACACTCCTTGACCTTGTTCCTGTGCAACCAAACACACCTTTTTCTGCTCGAAATGCTGCTTTGCGCGGTGAGCATATTCGCGGACTAGGAGGTAAGCGGCATGGACAAGGACGAGGAAGACGAGTGCGGCGAAAAGAGAGACGAGGATGGCTGCATTGGAGGGGAGGGTGGAGAAGTTGATGACGGACGGCATGTCAGGGAAGCGGACGAGCATCGTCGAACGGGCGGAGGCTGGCTGAGGTGAAGGAGTGAGGCTATGTAAAGTCTCTCGCCCTGCCTCGGCATCTCCCGGACACCACGTGCGCATCGAAGCGCCCCCCTACTCCCGCCGCGCTCACCGCGTTCTCCACCCATTTCATAACTGTCTACCTTTCATATTCGCTTCTACGTTTTCCTCTGTCTACTGTCCATCATCCCTACTTACCCTCATCCCAGACACCGTAGCCCTGAGCATAGCTTATACACACTTTGTCTCATACATAACCCCTGACACCCATCAATGATACATCTAGCGAACAGATCGTAATTGTCTTATTCAGAATATATCCCCCTCAGGATTGCCTCTTATCCGACTCGCTTCCGCCCAGAAAATTAGCCATCCGTGTTTTGGTGGTGCTTATCCGCGTACTACTAGGTACCCGTAAACGATCGGCCCGATTTCGTATCTTCGCTCATTAGAGAAGTGTATCCTCGCACTCAAGACAGGCCAGCCTGCCCATATGTGCAGTTGCTCTATATATCAAATCCACAACGCCACCTGTATGCATGTTTAGCCATGAAATAAACCATATCACGAATTAAATCCGAACCATCGGGGCACGCTCAGTACATGACACCACGTCCGTCACCCCATGTGCGCAGTATCCAATCACGGTGTCGTTCCCATGAACCTGTATCCATTTGCACGAGTTCTCGAAGCTTCTCCATGTCGAAGGGTAGCTCGGAATCCGCCTGCAAGGCTCCAATTACATACGATCTATCCATAACTATGAGAAGCTTCGCCGAACTAGATAGAGGATAGCTCACATTACCGTACTGGGTTTCAATGCGTTACTATCCATCGTTGTCGCCTTGTTATCTTTCTCATCCTCGCTAAGGACTATGTCATTGCCCGAGCTTCTAGCGGCTTCGCTGGCGGTGTTCCGGAATCCCAACCCCGTATAACCCATTGATTTCAAGCTCAACTCGACGCACATTCTTTCCAAAGTCATTCCACGTTTGTACCAGAACTGGTATGCCCTTAATTGCTGTGGGCGCATATTCACCAGACCAATTCGACTGGCTTGGGTAGTGGTCATATTCGGCATAGTTTCATGCCGCTGTAACGATCCGGATCTAGACGCCCCATCCGTGATGGGTATGTCGGGACATGATGGCGCTCTTGACGGTGCCTGGTTCGTTTGCTTAGAGCGCGGACATGATACAGACGAACTACACTGCTTCTTGATTAGATCTTCATTAAGTTCGATCTCATTCTGCTGGGCAAGCTCCAGAAGCCGACCGTATATTCTCAGCGCGCAGTGTGCGTCATTAGCAGCATCTTGGTTGGATGCTGATTAGGGGTGTGCATATGTCAAGTTGTGACAGGACGTACAATTAATTTGCAGCTTGTCTAGTTCCGCCTCCCAATTACCCATTCGTTGGGCTTTCGCCTTGTCGAGCGTCTTTCCGCAATAATACTCTACCAACTTTTAACAAAGCTATTTCAGTTCCACATCATGGTCATCTGTGAACACAAACCTTGGCAAGGCTAATGATATTTCTGTATTTCGTTCTTGTACTAGTGAGAGCATGGCTGGCTGCGGGATCTGCTAAATGCACGAGCTTCCCAAGCTCAACAAGGTTCTTTGCTAAGATGCCATAATCGTTAAGCAACTTATTTCCATCGTCTATGAACGCATCAGTAAGTGTTCAGATCGCAATATATAATACCCACTCAATATATTAACGCCCAGTTTAGGAACGTTGGGGTTCTCTATTAACTCCTGCGGACCCAGACTTAGGATTAATGGCAAGAAGATCGGAGGATACATACTTGAAGTTTCTTCGGGAAACCTACAAAATGACCATGTGAATGTTAATGCAACAAGTGAACGTATAACCATAGGTTGTGGACATACGCGACATTCCATAAATTTGTACGACCAGAATTAGACCCGTCATATCTGCAAGCTGTACAATGGCAGTTCTTCGTTCGTTCGGCCTCGCACTTTGTCCATTCGCACGACGCGCCCACAAAACACGCCACTCGAGATCGAAGCCTAACGGTCTGTCTCCCGTCATTGGGTACTGTCCTTGCGTAATACACTCTTAACTCACCCACTCTCCAACGCTGCAACGAGGTCATTTGCCTCTTCTTCATGCCGAGTATATACGACGGTAGATTTGGGTGTGTAATCTTTATACGAGTACAGTGGGTGTGTAGCGTTGGCATCCGGAACAGGGTTCGGCTTTGAACTGGCATCGGAAGTCTGTGGTAAATCGGTTGTTCCACCAAGTCCATTGGTCGATACAGGTACTTGCTCCATAGTTCTAGTCTCTGCTTTCGAGCCCAAAGAAGTCGATGACGGCAAAGCGTGATTAGCAACTTCAGCACCAACACCGTATGTGCTAAGTAAATGATGGCAATCGTTTCACTTAAGCAGAGCTAATACGTAAAAGAAGAACCTCAAACGTACGATTCAGCACTTCCCTGTACATTTGAATTTGCTTTACGTGTCTCTTTCGACGATATTTTCTCTGGCTTGACGGGCACCGAACCAACAGCAAATCTCCATCTCCGAGTCATCTCCACCCTCGTCTGCTTAGATTTGGGTTCCCCTTCCGAGCCGTGATCATTCAACGCAAGTGCATCAAGCGCGGCGACCAACTTGGATTGTGCTGCATTGTTAACAGGTGCTTTCAAGTTCAGGGCGGTGCTATTGCTCGCACTGGAGCCCCTTGGTTCATGATGACACATTGATAATTGATCTGTCAAACTTGCGCTAGCTATGGGCCGAGACGAGCTGGAGAGATAGCGCGTGACGAGGGCCGCAGAGGGTTCCTTCATACCCGACGCGTCGCGTCTGTTGAACGGGGAGAGCGTGTTATCGTCACGTGAATGCACCTAAGAAGCACTGACCCTGAATAGAGAGCACACATCGTGCCAGCTCAGAGGGTTCCAAGCCACCGTAAATACGCTTGGGTCATACCAAAATCCTACTCATATGAGCTTTTCGACTCGGTTTGGCTACAGTGACCAACTCGGTGATTCCAAACCCTATATAATTTTATGAAATGTGAGGTATGGTTTCTCACAGGTGAGTTATGACAGCCTGAGAGTTAATGTGCTAGTCTTGATGTGACTGAGTTGTCAAACAATGCTGACGTGGTTTCGCTTGAGATTTAAAATGTTTCGCCAAATTGGCAGTGGAATTCTAATATTCAGAAAGGGTAGTGCCAGATTAGACACCCGATCTGGATAACCAGACGGTTTCCCGTGCCAATGACTGTATTGGGCGGCACAGTTAGCTATTCAGGAAACCAAGTGCGTTGAACACTTTATTATGCCCATTCAGAGAATGTTGGACTAGATGGTAATCGTTCATAACCAGCCCAGGGCGCCCAGGTTTATGGCAAATGTCATTGCCGGTGCCAAAAATGTGACAGGGACGCATTTCAATAATTAGTACTTGTGTCAGATTGATACGAATGGCGGAGAGGTGACCAGCAGCACTTCATTTTATTTTACCGCCTAATGAGATTTATTTATTTGTTACCGCAACTTGATATTAAGCACACGCGGGTTTGCCATTATGCTGTTTACAACTTCATCACCATGGTTGTAAGTGCAAGCCATTCTCAGTACACGCACTTACCATGCAATCCCAGACTTATGCCCCATTCACGACTCATTCTGGCAACTATAGCGTGTGGACCCTCTCCACCCGTTCTGGGCCGACGATTAAACCAGCCCTAGACTTTGCCCTCGTGTTAATGCGTCTGCCGCGAACGGAACTCCGTGGATATCTGGGGTGGTGCCGAGTATAGGGGCTGTATGTCAAGGGGTTGATCAGCTGGTCCAGGCTGGATTGAATTATGCGGATACGAAAATGGAGTAGGTGCTGGGACGAACACCAGTCAGAACGAGAGTCGAAGATTGGTAGGTAATACACACTTGATGGTGGTGTCCTTGTTCACATGTATTGAATGTTTGGCAATATAACACCGATGGACTAACATATACGCGGACAATGGATTCTATCTATGTTTATGCGTTACTGGTCTCGTTCCAAAAATGCCGTTCCGGTTGCTTTGAGTTTCGTCAAAAAGTTTTCGTACCATTTGGCCAACACGCTCATGGGCACGGCGATGTCTGTGCCTGCCGTGGGGCTGCACCCGATGAAGCTGTTGATGTAGTTAAAGAGGTTTTTAATGATGCGTTCGGCAAGGATGACAGGGTCTCTGGAGGGGTCGTATGGTGTGGCTGCTTTGATGACGGTATTAGGGAGGGCTTGCTGGATCTGCACAAGTGGCTCGATGGCAAGACCGAGAATGGCGGTGACGTCTTGGGAGGGGGTTGCCTGCGGACTGATGGAGGAGAAATGGTTGGCGGTGGATGTGGTAGGTGCGCTGACAGAGAAGGTGCCGCGGAGACGGAAGATGACGGAGGGTTTTTCATTGGAGAGCATGCCGAGGAGCTGGAAACCCTTGCCGGGCCAGAAAAAGTGGACGGTCGCGCCGTATCCATCTGGGAAGGGAACTGGCGCACATCAGCAGGGAGGGGACAATACAAGGGATCACTGCTGTGACACTCACTCGTTCCAAGCAGGAACACGCACAGATGGTTGATCGTGCTCGCGTTGGGCAGCTCAAAGTAGGCGTGGGTCTCGTCGACCTGCTGGAGGTTTGTCTGGACGATTCTGCCGGCGACGACGCACCCGAACATCGTGGAGCAGATTTGTGCTGACAGCGAGAGGGATGGGGCTTGGGGAGGACATGTGGGGAGCTGAGGCTGGGGCGTGATGCGGCGCCAAATAGAGAATGCCAGCGAACGTGCTCGAAACGTCTTGCCGCAGGCCGTCATCATAACCTGTAGCTAGTTCCACTTTGCATCCCTGCTGTGCCCGTAAACTTTTCTAGATCTTTGTGAGTTGACATTTTAACTCTGGGCAACCCGCCGTGCTGACGGAAAAATTTTCAGGTGTCCCCGATGTAATTCCGATATCGATAGTGGATATCATTAATGAACCTCTTTCGAGCTTACAGCCTGTTTTTCGTTCTGTCCCTTTGAACCTTTGACAGCCTCACTCAGTGGCATCGAACAGCACGCTGAGTTCATCCTGCCTGCCGCACTGTAGACCTCGCTGTCTCTGACTCGGTGGGCGAGATGAGCGTGAGAATGTATCAACATATTGGGAAAGTTTCCAAATCCGCCGACAACGAAGTGCAGCGCCATTGAACAGCAAACACATCCTGTGTTCTTACTTCCACTCAGCCCTTGTCCATCTCCATCTATCAACAACTCACGCATCTCTTCTGCCCTCGCAGCTCCTTCTCGGCCTTTGCTTTGGAGTGGACGGGAACTACGTGCCCTAGCTCAATCTAAGCGACTTTGGTCCAGTTTATGACAAAATCCGACATGTCTGATTTTGGCGACGATATTGACGATGAACTTCTTGCTCTCGCTACGGAAGACTCAGACAAGAAGAGGAAAAGAAGGCAGTCGGGTGGCAGTGGCAGCACAGGCGGAAACACTGGAGGAGGCAATAAAAGGAGAAAGGCTGAGTAAGTGGTTGTTTTCGCAAAAGCTGATAATGCATTAAACCTCTCCGCTATGATGGGTAGTATATCTAGGAACTCGTATGATACGCCTGAGAGTGAAGAGGAGCAGAGCAGCCCAGATCCTTATCCTCTTGAAGGAAAGTACAAGGATGAAGAAGACAGGCAATGGTCAGCGTCCCCGTCGTTTTACTATGAATTGACATTTCACATGCCGCAGGTTAATGGCTTTGCCTGAAATTGAACGGGAGCGAATTCTCGCTGACCGTGCGGACCAGAAACAGCAACAGGAGGATGAAAAGATTCTGTCGCAGATGGTCCGAGACCAGCGAGGCGCTGTTGCTGCCAATGGAGACGACGAGAGAGTCAGTGCTGCTGCCAAACGTAAGTAGGTTAATATTGCGCTACGTTCGTGTCCGATGGCGTCCTTAGGCCAACATACGGCGCGCGGGTCGACAAAGGAGAAGACAAAGAAGTTGGATGAACTAAAGGCGCGAAGAAAGGCCAAGGACGAGAAGAAGAAGGTAGGTATTAATGCCTCAAATCGTCTACTGGTATAAAAATCCCATCAGTCACGGCAGCTTTCACCGAAACGAGAGCGCTCCTCTTCGCCTATGGATATGGAGATATCTGATGAAGAGAGCGAGGATGGTCAGATTACCAAATATGAAGAGGAGGAAGAAAAGGAGCGAAGATTGCTGGATAAACTAAATAGTGGTCCCCGCAAGGCGGAAGAAGATGAGCGGCCTGTAGAACTGGCTGACCTTGAAAAATGTCGACTTTCCCGAGACATGCTGGACAAGTACTGTACGGCACCATGGTTTGAAGAATACGTCCAAGGTGAGTACGAATTTTCTTTTAACGAGATAGAAGTTGACTTTTATGTAGGTGCATTCGTAAGGTACCTTATTGGGGAGGACAACGGTCCTGTATACCGGATATGTGAGATATCAAGTGGGTGTTTTTTTACACCGCTTTTTATATCCGTGGATGGTTGAGGGTGCCAATGTCCGAAAGATCTTGCTGCGAACCCGGTAAAGCCGTATAAAATCAATGAACGGACGGTGAATCAGGTGTTTGAACTCAAGCACGGAAAGAGCGTTAAAGTGTTTGCGATGGACAAGGTGTCGAACGGCGCGTTCACAGATGTAAGTGGTGGTAGGTGGCATTGGAAGGACACTGACGTCGCCACAGAAAGAGTTCGATCGGTACAAGAACACTTTGAAGGCAGAAAGGGTGACACTGCCTACCAGGAAGCATGTGGAGAGGAAAACATCGCAGATGGAGAAGTTGATCACTCAACCTGTCACAGAGGTCAGTTTATTGCAACCTATCTTTTACATTTGCTTCATCAGGGTACAGAGCGATATAAGCGCCATGTTGGCGCGCAAGTCTCAGTTATCAAGGAACAAATCTACTGCTCTGCTGACCATGGAGCGATCGAGGCTCACTCAGGCCCTCACTCTCGCTCAGCGGAGAATGGACTTTACCGAAGTGGCTGAGATTGACAAGAAACTAGCAGAGCTGAATGCTAATGCGGATGTAAGTGCCGCTCAGGCTACTGCTGCTGAGGAGGAAGACAAGTTAGCCAAAGTGAATGAGCGAAATCGGAAAGCTAATCTTGAAGCGGTGAGACGTGCAGAGCTGGCAGAAGCTGAACGGAAGCGGAAAGAGCGCAAGCTGGCCGCAATGCAAGGCAATGAAGCTAGGAGTGCAACGTCGCACGATCCCAGTGCGAGGCTGAAGACGGTGCCGCGGGTGTTCGCGGCAGCGACACCTGGTGGGTCGATCCCTGGATCGCCGGTTCCAGGCGGGACACCGACGCTGGGTCCCACGACAATGCTCAAGGCTGACTTGCCACGACAGGTGTCACCGCTTCCTGGGATGGCGGCGAGTGCACCGAAGGCTGGGTTCATTGATGTGGAAGTAGACTTGGGCGACTTTTAGATTAAATAGTGCTGCTGCTACTGCAATGTAGATAAGATAGCAAGGGACGATAAACCAAAACGGGTATTTGTGCGGATTTGTTGATCACAGTCGAGTTGTGACGCCGCATGCCAGACTCGCCCCTCAGCGATCCATCCAGCTCTCTCTCACCTCCTCCGCTGCCACAACATATGCTCAACTCCGCCTACAACGAGCTTGGAGATTCTGGCTCTGAGCTTTCTGCTCTCACTGAAGACGAGGGAGACGCCGACGAGGCTAGCAAGAACCCGTTGTCTGCTCAGGTCGCCGGGAAGGACGACCTCCGTCCTCCAGGCGCTGCCAAGGGTTCCTCTACTTCTGCTACGTTGGGGATGGCCGCGCGTAAGGTAAAGACTGACGTCGCTTCGGGTGCTAGTGCGGGCGGGACCAAGGCCGCAGGAAAAAACGCCTCTTCTGGGAGGAGGAAACGGAATAGTATTGTGCCTGCCCCAATGTGGGGCTGGGCAGGAGTGAAGACCGTGCCGGGTCCTCATGGTACGGGTAATAGCGGAAATGGGCGACACGGGAATGGAAATGGGAATTCAAGTGCGAATGCGAATGCGAGTGGTGGGAATCACGCTACGTCAACGCACTCGGGCGGTTGCGGAAGTGTGGTTGAGGAAGAAGAAGAAGAGGAAGAGGAGATGCGTGGCCCTCCCAAGGCTATGGAGGAGGAAGAGGAAGATGAGGACACGGGCGTGGTGGGTCCGGGTCTGGGTGGTGTGAGTGGCGGGCATGGTCCTACTGGTGGGGGTGACGGCGAGAAGAGTGGCACAGGGAGGCGCACGCGCGTGCAGAGGGGACTGCACCCCAAGTCGACGCGTCAAAAGGCCGCAAGTGGATCCTCAAATGGGACTATTATCAGTGCAGGGGGTGATATTTTCCCCCCAGCAAGTGACGCCGATCCACTTTCCGAGTCTGATGAAGAAGCAGAGGAGAGTGCGCCAAAAAGGTCTGGGAGAAGGGCACACCGGGCAGGCGGTGCTCCTCGGAAGAAGGACAGGGCAAGGGAGGATGCAGATGATGATTATATTGCCGAAGGGAACGACAGTGAGCCCGGGACCAGAAAGACCAAAAAGATTGTGCGCAAATCCAGTGCTGCTACTACTTCAAGAAGAGATGGCAAGGCTAGAGACTTTGGAGGCGGTTCCGATGATGAGGACAGGCTTGCGACGTGGAAATCGAGACCTTTAAAAAGTCGCCGGGATTACAGGTCTATTGAGTCTGGACAACATACAGAGTCCGATGATGATTATGTCTGGAGCTGGGACGATGCTTCCCCGTCTTCTGGTCACCCTGTCCTAAAAAGGATGCAAAGGATGACCAACGAAGAGACCACATTCAGAGACCGACAGAAGGCAAGAGGAGATTGGGTGACCGCAAAGAAGAGAAGGCCTCCTGGGAGGGAGGATCTCGAGGAGTCCCGAGGTAGATTATTTTTCATTCTAAAGTACATGAAAATCGGCTAACGATGTTACTACCCTACATTGTAGAATCACCTCTAAGCGACATTGATTATGTTGAAGACGATACAAAGGCCGTGCCAATCGATGCTACAGCTCCCAGCGCAAAGGAAATAGGTCATATCACTGCTGCTGCCGCCGCATCGAGCATTATGGCTGGTTCGGGTACATACACCGTTCCATCGTCTGATTCCGACACGTCTCTGTCAAGATCCGTGACGCCGCCTGGACGAACCGCGAATCATAACACGTCGACTTTTATCCTCGGTGGGCGACCATTGTCAGGTGTGCACAAGTCACCTTTGCCATCTGCAAGGATGGTGACGAATATCGAGTCGACCAAGTCGCCCCCCAGTTCACAATTAACTCCTGGAGGTGCCCCACCTAAGTCGATACCTTCACTCCTTGCCTTGGATACAACCCCTTCCGCGAGGAGACAGGCAGCAGAGGCATTAGGAGATTTGGCCAAGGAAGGAAGTCCAACGCGCAAGCCGGGTAGCTCGCCTACTAGAAGTAAAGCCGCTGCAAGCGTATCTCCCATGGACGAAGACACGTCGATCGGTACTCTACAGGCTGACGGTGACTGCCCTCTTGAGGATAATTATACGATCAATGAGGGGGATGCGGAAGAAAACGAAGATCAGGAACAAGAGGCGGAGCCGGAACCAGACCAAGAAGTTGACCATGACCAAGAGCCTGAAGCTGACCAAGAGCCCGAGCATGAACCAGATCAGGAGCAAGACCAAGACCAAGAAGGGGAGCAGGACCAGGAGCAAGATCAGGATCAGGAAAAAGATGAAGAGCAAGATCTTGAAGTTGACATGCTTGAGAGCGACTTGCAGCCTGCGCATCGGGCGGAGGCATTGGATGTCTTGGCGAGCATTGAGCTTAAGTTTGCATTATTGAGGGAGAGAGTATATGTCGAGAAGATGGATGGCTTGGCGTGGGAGGAAGAACTGGTTGTGGAGGGTAAGTGACTTGTATCATGTCATTACGTGTTACGGATGATGGACGACTACGGCAAATAGGAATTCATCCTGAATTGCTCCACTTGCAAAAAGAGCTAACAAAGAGGAAGGCCAAGAGATTGGAACTGGCGTTCAAGAAGAGAGATTATGAAATTGCGAGTGCGAAAAAGAGGAGGAGGGTTGATGAAAATGCAGTTTGGAGTTGGTGGATAGTAGGTGATTTAGTTTGTTCCGTGAATCGGGTTGTAACCATTTGGCGTGCCTAGAATGCCAGAGACGAGCTGCAGACGGAAATGATTGCCGAGACGAATAGGAAGAGAAGGAAGCTGGAGAGGGAGAGGAGAGCAATTGAAAGGCCACAGCCTAGTAATGCAAACTCTGTACGTGGTGGATCGTCGCTAACATTTTGTACAGTTCGACGTATCCCCCAACAAGTATACAATGCACCTCTCGTTCCACCTCCGCCCCTTCGTAAAATTATTAGATCATTTCCATTCAGCGATACCACACAGGAAGGTTCCAACAAGAAACATTCCAACTCTAGACAACTTGCATACCCTGAAGTTACCCCACTCTCAACGGTAGACGTTGCAGGCGACATAGATCTAATATTTCAGCAACGGAGACAGGCTCTAAATGCCGGACCGCCACCTAATCAAGGTCAAATACAACCAACATCGCAAATGACACCGACGTTGTACGATGTGCCCGCGCCTCTCTATGGTGGGCATCATATCCTTGGGCCGGGCAGACCTGGGCCTGGTGTAGGAATTATCGGTCCTGGAGGTATGAACACTCTGCCTCCAGGTGCGGGCGTTGGTATACCGGTTGGCATGAACCACATGGGGGGAATGGGCAACGTCGGGATGGGCATGCCTAATGGTCCTCCTCCACAGCCTGGAATGGGAGGAATACCGCTCCAGCATCCACATGGGCCTCCGCCTCCATCCCATCCAATTCACCAGCAGCAAGTTCACCCACACTACTCACAGCACCAGCATCCTCACCAGCACTCCCACCATGCGCACTCGCATCAGCATCAACCACCGCCTGCGCAACCTGGACCGCCGACTGGGTATGACTACTCGGAAGCAGGCGGACCGGGGATGTATGGCTCTGGAGGTCCTGGACCGGGAGCACGGGGGATTGGGGGCGCTCCTCCGCCCCCACCGCCGCCTATCTCTCAGTCGACGTCAGCACCAGCGTATCAACAGCATGCAGCTATGCATCCTAGCCATGGTGTTCATCCAAGGGACAGGGAGCGAGAAAGAGAAAGAGAAAGAGAAAGAGAAAGAGAAAGAGAAAGAGAAAGGGAGAGGGAGAGGGAGAGGGAGAGGGAAAGAGAGCGGGAGAGGGAAAGAGAGCGGGAAAGAGAACATCCTGGCGATATGTCCCCGTTTGCAAGCCCCTATCCTGGCCCTCCGGTTGCTCCTGGTGTAACTGGCGGAAGTGCTCGTGTAAGTGCACATGCTCCACCCGGGCACGGGCGGAGCTATGGGTATCGTGATGCTGAATATGAGTTTGAGCAGCAGCAGAGGGAAAGAGAGAGAGATAGGGAGCGCGAAAGGGAGAGAGAAACACAAAGAAGGGAAGAAATGGAACCATCCTCATCTCAAGCGCCGCCTTTGTCACATCACACTCAACAACAACAGACTGGTCCTGGGGTACCAATTTCGCCTGCTCCTGGTGGTCCTGGCGGAGTGATGATGATCCAACCCTCGTATTACGGGGCACCTAGGGATGTTCATGGATATTCGCACACCATGCCCAACGAAACATCAGGAAGACGGGAAGGGAATGTTCCGGAAGGTAGGGAGAGGGATGCGAAGGATGTGAGGGAGGGAAGAGAAGTGCGTGATGTAAGGGAAGGAGGGAGAAGATCCATCTCACCTGTCAATGTGAGCGGACCATCGAATCAGTCCTGGATGGGTCCCCCTTTGAGTTACAACGGCCGGAACGAGGGTCGGGGTGAGCTAATGGACGTAGACGATGAAGAGAGGCTGGTTCAGGAACGGGAGAGGCGAGAGAGGAATCGGCCAGAAAGAGAAAAGGAACACGATAAGGAAAGAGGACATCGTGAGTACCAAGATATGGAGAAGCGCGAGTATCATATGCAGCAACTAGCGCAACACCAGCACCGACATGGAGGACCACCGCAGCATCAGTACATGCATCCTGTGATGTCTGGCCAGCATGGACACCACCATTCTTCTGGACCCCACCACCATCACCATCACCACCACGTTGTCCATCATCATCATGGACAGTCACAAACGCACGCTGGGCCATCTGGACAAGGTTCACCACCTGGGTCAAGCGGGCAGCTACACAGCCCTCGTCCTCGAGACTACGATGCTGGGAGATCGCATTCGGGGTCTGCTCAGCTCTCCACGGAAGTAATTCAGTTGCCGACGAACAAGTCCAGTGTGCCAGCGCATTGGAAGACTGATGAACATGTTGAGCATCGCGAGCGGGAACGTGAAAGAGACAGGGAGATACATGCCAAACATGGGTCTCTTGGTGGACCCGCCGCCCCACCTGAGGAGCGTGACAGGCCGTTGGCTGTGCCATTTGTTATGACCTCTTCTCATGCGATGCGATCTGCGGCTGGACCTTCTTCGACGCCTTCTGCGACTGCGGGTCCTTCACAAGGGACACATGGGAGTGCGGGGCCATCACCGAGGCCTGGCTGGCCAAGGCTAGAAGAGATTGAGAGAGAGCGGGAAATGGAGAGGGAGGGAGAAAAGGAGAGGGAGAGGGAGAGGGAGAGGGAGAGAGAAAGGGAGAGAGAAAGAGGGAGGGAACGGGACTGGGAGAGGGAACGAGAGAGGGAGAGAGGAAGGGAGAGGGAGAAAGAGAGGGAACGCGAATTGTCATACCGTATGGGAGGGCCACCCATGTCTCCGTCTGCGCCTCCTGGATACCCCGATGAGCATCGCTATGCTGGCTCGAGTGGGAGTGGTGCTGGTCTCCTCTCTCGCAGCGCACCATTGCCCGCGACACCTCAACAAGGACCTTTGCAGAATACCGTTGTTTCGCGTTCACCTCCGAGGTCGAGACAGGTTCCAATTAGTACGTTTGTTTCTCTGTCTATATGGGGATCCCCTTATACTGACAACTTTGACAGCCCAGGTGTATCCTCGATCACCAAGAGATAGTCGCAAATTTGGAGGGTCACCGTCGCCCTCAAGCATGCCCCTACCTTCTATTTCGACAGTCCCACCCACCATAACGAAATCTGCGGTCGTATATTTGGAACGTGAGAGAGAGCGAGAAGTCTCGCCGGCATCTCTGACGGCAGGGGGACCAGTATCGGCATCGCCGCCCAACAGTGGGATGACTACGTCACCAACCGCAACGAAGATGAGCGTACCTCAGATTTTGGACGGAAAGGAATAATTTACCCATGTATGTGCTTACGCTTGTGCTAATTGTTTATTTGCTCTCGTGGTTAGTGATTCAGTTTTAGTGCCAGGTCGGATAAGTTTGGGACTTCTGAGCTTCTTCTGATGTGGTGGTGTACCTTATTTGCCTAGGGAAAGTTTAATATCAAAACTTCATTTGTTCATTTATCGATTGTTATCGATTGTTGAGAGTGGAAATAGAGCGTGTAGCAACAATACTCAAAATGGTTGGTCCGCGTGTCTAAGACACAGTGACAGGCGGTTGTTGTATCGAAGCAGCCTATGTGCCTATCACTGTTTTATGGAATGATTATGTTAGTGGACCAGGGGTGTGGGAACGTAGCTGGAGGTGTAAGTCGGTGTATGTATTTGGCCTTACGTAACTCGACGATCGACCGGAGAGTGGAAGAAAAAAAAAAAAAATAAGTGGGTGTCTGAGTTAGATTGAAAGTGAGAGCTCGTGACCCCGATCAACGGGATCGACGCGGCAGGAGTGCAGATGGCCCGGTGCTGGCGGGCGAGTGTGGTTACTCAACGTCACAGATGGCCGGAGTCCGCCGTATTGCCGACCTGTTCAGTAATTTCATTTATGAATCAGGCCGCCCTATTTGTATGTGGGCGATCTACAGGTACGAATGGACTGCACTTTTCTTTCTCCCTCTCAACATGAAGTCCCTCTCTGGACCTCACCATGCTCTCCTTCTCGACCATATCCACGCTGACCACCGCATACACCACCAGGTTCTCGTCAAGACAGAGGATTCAGCCTCGCCTGATTTGTCCCCAGTCCCCTCTTCGTTGCACCATTTTCAGCTCAAGTTTCATCCGCCCCAGCCCTCCCCGTCTCACGCGTCTAATTCCCCCGAGCATCTCGCCTTGGTCCCATCGCAACAATCACTTTATCGCTTTGGCTCAAACGTTCCTTGTAACTTCGCTCCTACTTGGTCTGACCAGCACCATTCGTCTGCCTACAATCCAACAGCCATGTCCGCTCGCGTTTATGGTCATTCGCGGTATGACATAGATCCCGCCCAGCAATCTCTTCAATACTCGGAGGACTACGACGAGGTAGATCTTACCGACCTCCCACTCTCTGGTCGTGCCTCAGTGTCCTTAACCGACCTTTCTGGCCCTGCTTTGCTGTCCGGAGCAGAGAAGCAGGTGCGCCGTCGCAGCTCTAAAGGTTGGTTGATTTATCTGTCACACCATATTTTCTGACCCTGGCGCTCTTTAGCTTGCGATCAATGTCGCAAGTCAAAGTGTAAGTGTGAGCGTAGCGGCCCCGGCGAAGCATGCAAAAGCTGTATCACACTCAATGTCGGTGAGTTGTCCCAACCGATTTTCTGTCCCCCCCCCCCATCATTTTCTAGCCGTTGTATCTTCCCCCCCTCTGGCACGCGCAGTGCTTACACTTGTGGGAAGTTAGCGACCCTGTGGCGACCTATCATTGTTTCGTCTCTTACCCATTTTGTCCCTTGTTGTTCCACTTTCCAGTAATTTGGCGACTGACCGCAGAGTGAAACAGCATGTACCTTTCTTGGCCCTTCCCGTAAGCGCGGACCGCCGAAAGGATATATTGATGCGATAGAAGCCCGGTTGCATCAGACCGAAGCACTGCTGGGCATCATTATTGCATCAAACGATAGTCGGGCTCAGTCTCTGCTACGAGATCTTGCCAAGGTGGGTTCTTGGCCCCATTCAATTCAGTCGGCCTGGTGTCCTTGAATACCAGTCAAAAAATTGTATTCCTCCATATCGTTATCTCCGGCCACGATGGGTCCGAGCAAATCGGACAATTACAAAATATCACGTTTTGGTTACATTGACTGAATAATTTTCAGGATCCGTTAGCAAAAGAAATCATCAGTAGGGTCGACAACACCCCCTACGGTGTAAAGGGCCGAAATCGCGACAATAACGGCGGTAGCTCGGGACTAAAGACGCGGTTTGGTCATATAACCGCATCTAATGGCTCAGACGGTGATAGCGGTGACAAATCGAGTGGCCCGAAACCTGACTTAACGTCGACGCAGTACGTAATACTCCTCTCGGAGACATTCAGAGCCTAATTTGTATTTACCTAGTCCATCAAACGAGTGGCAGGATGAAGTCGGGGAAATGCTTCGTGCGATAGCTGCTGGACAGCCTTACGCGACAGATACTACTGCGTCGGGACGACGGGCATTAGACCCTCATTCTGCTAGTCGAAACGTAAGTCTGCGTGTTGAGCTGCCAGGATCCAACGGAAGACCGTCAATGGCCGTCAACGACGAAAGCTCACCTAGACAGAGGCAGCGTCGGAGAATAGAAAGTGACAGCGAGTAC
Source organism: Amanita polypyramis BW_CC (assembly GCA_001691755.2). Classification (NCBI taxonomy): domain Eukaryota; kingdom Fungi; phylum Basidiomycota; class Agaricomycetes; order Agaricales; family Amanitaceae; genus Amanita; species Amanita polypyramis. Next base: position 30,791 of record JNHY02000049.1, on the reverse strand, counting down.
TCGTATGGCGGGGTTGACATGACCTATCCATACTCAGCACCTACTTCCGCCATAGATCGTCAACAGTCATCAGAATCGAGCGTCACTGGGAGAACCACACCGGATAGTTTGAATGGGGAGGGTGGTGAATTGACAGTGGCTTTAGGTCAGTTGAGTATGAATGAGGAAAAACAGTTGCGTTATCATGGTAAAGCGAGTGGGTTGTATTTGTTGAGTGATAAAGTGAAATCCGAGAGTCGGAATGAAGGTGGAATTTGGTAAGATTTATAATATCATTTGAATCGATTCGAGTGCTTAATGTATGATCCAGGCGTTTTCCCAAGGGTGGGGTGTGGCCTGCACTGCCATCAGGCGCACAGACAGCGGCTGGACTCGCAGAGCACAGGGTTCAGATGCCAGAACCTGCGGTTCAGCAACACCTCTTGGATCTGTACTTCGCCTACGTCCATCCTTCATTTCCGGTAATCCAGAGGGACGCCTTTGATCTATTCAAGGATGTGTAAGTCTTCTGCGCAGACTAAGTAACTTTCTCCTGATTCAGCTGCTCAGGGAAACTCCAAACGCCAGAGAACCTTCTGTAGACAGCAGCACAGAGGCTGATTGTAACCAACCCTATTTTTCCTTTAACCATAGGCACCGCAGCATTCCTCCGCTACTGTTGTTCGCCATGTTCGCCGTTGCGGCACGATACGAAGATGATTCAGACAGTAGTACGGTGGAGGCCCGCCCTACAGATCCACTAACCATGTGGGACGCCGGAGACGACTATTTCAGTAATGCAAAGATAATTTTGGATGGAAGTTATGTGACGTCCCGTCCGTCAACTTGCCAAGCATTACTTCTAATGGGATATCGAGAAGTCGGAATTGGCGCAATGGCACAGGCGTGGACTTACATTGGTATGGCCATTAGGATGGCCCAAGATTTGGGGATGCATCGTAGTGCGGATGAGTGGGCCCGCGCAGACCTCGGTGGAAAGCTTTTCGGTAAGCGAGAGCTTAACGAGAGAAAACGGATTTGGTACGGTTGCGTGATCATGGACAAGTACGTCTCGACTTATATCGGTGAGTTGTGTTCTGGGGACGTGGAAAGTTTTTTTTTCCTCCGTTCCGCTTTCTCGCATCGTGAAGGATCAACCCGCTCACGTTTGGTCGGGCACGCATACATAGGCCGTCCATTGATGATTTTTGACCGAGACTTCGACACACTAATGCCTGATGAGAGCGATGTGAGTGACTTCGAGCCTTGAGGCTTGATTTATATTGTTTCTGAGCGGATATACTAATACTTCTTTTTTGGGTGTCTTGTTTAGCCTGATGAGTGGACGCCTGGCGAACATCGGTTATCGTCACCAGGTGGCAAGACCATTTTGCCGGTTTCTGGGCACATCATCTCGTGTTTCAATGCCTCCGCCTCGTTGTGTACGTCGCCTCGTTGTTTTGCCGATCAGTGCTTATATGGTTTCTGCTGTCTCTAGCGAATATCTTGGGCAAAATTGTTGAAGATATATACGCAGTGAGACCTCAAACCAATCGATATACAGTGCTGCCCAGGCTGGAAGGGATGTTGGATAGGTGGTACCTAGAACTTCCCGAGCACCTTCGTTTTGATCTTTCGGCCGCGAGTGCAAGACAAAGAGTCCTGCCGTCCCATGTGTTAACTCTGCATATGCAATACTGGTGTGCAGTCTTGTTGCTTCATCGGGCTCTGTAGGTCTATTTGGCATCAATCAATGATGTAGACTGACGTAATTGTGGTTGTAGCATTCGACAACTTTGCCCTTCGGGAGAAAAATGCACCGAGGAGCAGGAAGACCGGGAGGTACGATCGACGGTGGATAGATACTACGAATTATGTTCAAGCGCTTCTCATCGTATCACGACTATCGGTAGGCCAAAGAAGTCGCTCGTCGTTGACCAAACTTGCTTAAAATATTTCGCGATCAGTTTCTTTGTACCAAGATCGATTCCCTCTCAGAAAGGCACCGGTGTTTTTCTGTTATTATGTCTTTACAGCTAGTGTAATGCACGCTACCAGTGGTCAGTTTCCCGACCCTTTCTCCCGCGTATCGCCGACTGACAATGATTGTAGTATCTCTGTATCCTGAAGATCCTCAGGCTCGCGTTGGGCTCGCTAGGTGCATGGAAGTGCTTCTGGCTATGCAGACTGTCTGGCCGAGTGCTGGGCGAGCGCTGGAGCTTATGAATTCGGCCAAGACTAGCTTGAAGGAAAATACCTTCGATGTCTCACTGCCTGGGAGCGGGCAAGAACGAGTGAAACGTTCGGCGGCGCATATGATTGAAGAACCGTACCAAGGGCAGTTGCGCTCAGAAGCCTTGGTGGACTATTCTGGTGTCCGCCACCAACAACACCATCAACAGGCTCAGTACTTGGCACATCAATCGGGGAATTCAATTGCGTACGCCAGCGACCAAGATGTCTATGCTCCGGCCGCTCTCACCATCCCATCATCACATCAACATCAACACCCAGCCCAGTCTACGACATCAACGTCCGTGATGGAAAATGGAATGGGGTCGCAGCCTGTCATGAATCCTTATTTGACGTGCGACCGGTGGGTTCCACCGGACGCGGTGCCACTTCCTGGACCTCTCTCTACCTCAGTGCTACCTCAGGTGTACTCAACGGGCCTTGTGGACGACGTAGTAACCCCTGGAGGGGATCACATGTCCTCACATACGGAGAGTCATGCGGAAAATATCCCAAGTTCTCATGGACGCCGGCAATCGCAATATTGGAATGACTATTCAACATACTCGCAACTTGCTCCCACTTACGGCGACGTTGATGCGGGCCAGAATCATTCTGTTTCCCACTCGGCTCCACCGCAGCAGATGTATATGTCAGGGCAGTACAATATGTACAGCTGAAACGTTCTATCCTTTGTCGACATCATTCCCACCTATAATGGATCTCCAGATGGTCAATCGGCCATCACATGCATTCTCTTCACCCCATCATATCCATATCATCCTCCATTCCTCATCAACGCTAACCTGCGAAAGCCGTTTCTTGTTCCATTACCACTATGATATCCAACCTTCCTAATTCCAACGTTTGATGATCGGACGTCGATGCTCTTTCGTGTGTGTTCTAGTGCTTTGTTCTGGTATATAAGCATGCCTGCAGTGCTTCCCACACCAAGGCTAACATTATCGGATTGGGGATACTCGGTGTGCAAGTATTATTTTTGTGGATCTCCAGTTCTACATCTAGATTATCTATTATTGCTATTTAACACTCTCCCCGTCAGGATATAAAGTACTGCTAAAATGTAATATTCCGTGTAGAGCCAGTGTATTAATTTACAGTACTCCCGGCAATAATAACAATTTCTGTCGTGTACGCAAGACAACCACTAACGTTAACACTATAAATAAACGTGGTAACCACACATGTGTACCCTGACGGCCCTGGTGACTGATCAAACGCAAAGCGTGAAAGACAAAAAAAACCTTTCCTTGAGATATGGGGACGGAAATGAAATCTGGGCTCGTTAGAACGGCCCGCATGTAGGTGGAGATTTCCGGGCAGATTTGAGACAATAATTTTTTTTTTTTTTTTTAGCTTGAAGGATAAGCGAAATGGGCGTCAGAATGTACAAGGCTTAGAAGGATGGCGGCCGGCAACACTACAAAGTGCTGACTGCGAAACTCGATTCGTTCGCAGGGCAAGTGAATCGTGAGTGCCACATACGTAACATAACATTAGAATGTGACAGGTTGTCACAGACATATCGATTATACCTGCTTCCTTCATCTGCTGTTGTACGAAAACTCCATTTGGTGGTAATTCAACGCAGTCAGCGTCTATCTGGCTTCTTTTTTTTTTTTCCTCCCTCGTTAATCTCCGATACAGTTGTGTTATCACAAAGGGCTTAAACCAACCGACGAAACGAATACATACACCTTCCTAACGGCTGTTCATTTCAAAGGAGACTAGAGCGGACAATACGACAGCGGCTACCATCGATACCATCAAATTCCCTTCCATTTGTCGTGTAGAACAAGACCATGGAGATATCTTCTCATTCACGAGAGAATACATTGAACCTGCCGTTTGAGGCGACCATTGCATCAATTAAGTCCTACCTGCCTGAAAGATTGAGGATACCTCGGGTTGGCATCGTATGCGGTTCTGGCCTGAGCGGATTGGTCGAAACCTTGAGAGAGACCGTCTTAATACCGTACAATACCCTCCCCGGGTTCACAAATAGCACGGGTCAGTGCTTCTCGCATTTTGATATTCTGATTTGGGGTGCTCAATGCTATGATCCAGTCAAAGGACATAAGAGTGCACTGGCGTTTGGACTGATCGGGGAAGATAAAGGTATACCAGTCGTAGCAATGCTCGGCCGAGTGAGTCCGTTATGTTGTTATTGATCGCCAGATTGTTAAAATTGAGTATACGAAAGTTTCACTTCTATGAAGGGCACGATTTCCAAGCTATCATGTATCCTATCCGAGTTATGGCACGGTTGGGTGTCAAGAATGTCCTTAGTATGTTTTCCTTATAAGTCAATGACAAAGTTCTGAGACCTTGCCGTCAGTTACGAATGCCGCGGGGTCAGTTAATCCAAAAATTCCAGTTGGAACTAGTAAGTTGATGAAACAGTGACGGAACCAATAACTGAATTGGATGTTACAAAATAGTTGTGGTGGTGCATGACCATTTGGGGTTTCCGAACCTGACTGGAAGGAACCCTCTAATTGGACCCCGAGTCTCGCCTTCATTTCCACGCTTCCTACCTCTATCTGATGCTTATTCACCTGCCCTGCGGCGATGCGCATTTCTAGCAGCCAACGAGCTTTCCTTGGCTGATGATGCACTCGCTGAAGGAACGTACGCCTGGGTCAGTGGACCGACCTACGAGACACCGGCAGAAGGAAAATTTTTGAGGTCGGTTGGCGCAGATGTGGTTGGAATGAGTACGGTACCCGAGGTATTAGCCGCACGGGAGGAAGGATTGAACGTGCTGGTTCTGAGCCTTGTTACCAATCATGTGGTTATACCGGACAAGCATCGGAGCATAAAGGAGGAAGTTGCAGCAGAGGTACGCGTGTCATCGCGAGCTTGACGGATTTATGTATACTGATACCGATCATCTCGCAGTTGGCCGGTAAACGAGTAAAGTTGCCAGTGCTGCCTGTTGTGTCGCATGAAGAGGTGATCATCAAGGGCGAGGAGAAGGCGKATGTGATGAAGAAATTGGTGGCTAGAATAGTGGAGTTGTCGGAGCAGCAACAAGCGTAGGGACCTACACGGAGCTTTACTGTCGCCGGGTCTGTGGCCCGATGCGCGCGCCCGCGTGTGTGTATGTCAGAGTGTTGGATTACTAAGATTGCCAACAACATTTGGTTCCACCAGCAGTGCCGCACGCCGTCCTGCACGCTGTAAAGCCTGAAGTCAGATACTTGCTGGACGTGACGTTGGTGGTATCACTATATCCAGGGTTAGGGTCCGCGGTCACCAAGCCCCACAGGATTCACCTGCTCCTGCATGGGCAATGGCCGACATAAACGATGCCTATATCCCAGCCCTGCCCATGGAGGACGAGCTAGGCATCGTCTATCTCATCGAAACGCCCCAACAGTTCTGGTCAGGTGCGCTCGCTTTACTTTAGGTGTGGCTCAGACGTTCAACGCCCGGAATAGAGCTCGAGGATTCTGTCCAACTACCTCCAGATAACTCTGCTACTTTGTCACAACTAGATTCGGCACTGAGGAGGTTTATGTCGCTAAGCTCCGCGTATCATGGTCTGTTCTGCTAATTGAGAATACCCAATCATACTCATATATTTTCCAGAGCAATATCTGCAAACGCCACTGCAACTGGAACACGCATGTACCCTGTTACTGGACTCTGAACTGTTCCAGTTTCATTCGGAGCGAATGTGTAACATTATTATGAAGGATGTCCAGACGGTGCGTGTCCCATGTTAATATGTAATTGTCGCGTGCTGTACTCATGTGAAGGGATAGACAACAGATCCGCACTCACAATTCGTATTCTATCTTGTCCTTCTAAGCTACGGGCAACGCCGAGTACTCTTTTCCCGCAACCAGGAACGATGGCAACCGTTATTACCTCTTCTCATGGATCACGTCCTTGTGGATATTGATCCTGATGTAGAAGACACTTATTTCGGCATGGCCGGTGGTTCTAACTCGGGATCCATTGTTCCCGTGCCTATTGAGGCCAAACTGAGGAGTTTATGCGTCAGGTTGCTTTACGAAGTCTGCAGGGTGCAGAAACCTTCCGTGGCAGATCTGAGTAGGTAATCGGACAATTTTTAGGAGAAAGATCGGCTGATTTTTCGTTTCTAGGGGTCTTTGACGATGATTTTATCGATTACTTGTTTGATTTGGTGGAACAGACCAGATTTATGCAGGATGAGACGTTCAACTATTCCGTCATCAAATTAATCGTGAGTCGTAGAGTAACATCGATCGTGTGACTTTCTAACATGTTGTAGACTGCCCTCAATGAACAGTTCATGGTTGCTTCCCTAAGTGATGGGGGTTCGCAAGAGCAAAAGTCGAAAGAGTCGAAAAATCGTGTGTTGCGGGTGCTCATGCGACGTCTTAATCTAAGCAAAACGTTTGGAGAAAACATGATATTCATGTTGAACCGCGCAAGTAAGTTGTCTACTCATGACTGTTGCGGTAGCTTACAGATGGATCAATATGCAGGGCGTACACCCGAAGATCTCTGTATGCAGCATTTGATATTGAAGATATTATATATGCTTTTTACGACGGTGGGCACATCAGAGTATTTTTACACCAACGATCTTCACGTTCTGGTCGATGTTTTCTTACGGGATTTAGTTGATCTTGACGAAGAAAATGAGTCGGTTAGTATCGTGTCGCCAGATTCGTTGGTTTTTACTAACATGCTTCAATGAACAGTTGCGGCATACATATCTTCGAGTTCTGCACCCTCTTTTAACCAAAACGCAGCTACGCAATATACCCTATAAGCGGTCGCAGCTTGTATGTGCGCTTGAATCTTTGTTAGGCAACTCTCGAATACGAGATATAAATCCAACGACCAAGAGGCTTGTTGAGAGATGTCTTGGCGGTGATTGGTGTGTGGAATATAGGAAGTCGCAAGACGCTGATCCCGGGAGGCGAAGTCCTGCAAGCGAGTCATCCTCTACACTCAGTCCAACTGTCGCCGACGCTGCGTCCGCCGCCGCCGCAGTGCATCTGGAACGTACTCCTTCGACAAGGACAAGAATGTTAAAGATGAGCAGGAGCGTTGAAAACTTGTCAGGTCGCCTAGACCAGGCCTTGCGAACACCGGTGGATGATCTTCGTCGGGCGAGCAATGGGAGCTTTGTCAGTCTACCATCCACGGCAATCCCTCCAGTGCCACCAGTGCCACCTTCAAAGTCGAAGGGAATAAGTGGTCACTCAAACGTGCTACATGGTGGTCATCGTCATGAACACTCGGATACAGAGTCGTTACGCAAGTATCAGTCCCAGCCATCAATGTCCCCGCAGTCTCCACAGTTAGGCCAAGTTCCTGTCTCGCCCGCACTGTCAGATGGGGCTGTGGGAAAGATGAAGGCAAGGCGGCCGCCACCACCCGCACCGCCAAAGAGGAGGAAGCCTCCCGCAATACCTACGCATGGCTCCAGTAATGGAGTGATGATGACAACCATACGGTCCTCATCGAGTCCTTTGGCAAAGACGTTTGTCTCGGCTGGGCTTCGAGGTGCTTTTGGTTAATTGTGAAATTGTGGCATCGTATCCATTCGCTTTTGGTATCGTTTTTTTTTTTTCTTCTTTCACGAATTAGTAAACCTCACGTTTGGCAACCTCAAGTAATCGCACGCTGCATCTGCACTTCTCGCATTATTTCCTTTTTACTTTTTTTTTTCTTGTGTCTTATTATCTATAACAGGGACTTCTTTTTTTTCGGTTTTTGTGCATAGTTTAGTCACTGGAACAACCATACTAGGTTTACATCGAAGGCCGAAGGATTTGAAATGATAATCTTTACTATGCCCCGTATGTCAGGGTGGCGTTGTTACGTTGACAAGCCCACGGTTACTATCGAGTACTGTCGTGCTCAATGCCGACGTTGTATGATTGCTGGAACGCTGAGCCACATGACACGGGAGCGGAGATTGAAAAACAGTGGACTTGGTCTCCATCATGTCGGCGCAACTGCCGCCTATATTGTACTGTGCATTTTCCATCGCAAAAAATGGGCGCGATTGTGTAGTTAAGCGTTACCAGCCAAGTCCGAGGCGTGGACGAGCCAAGTTTGAAGGGGTGTACTGGAAGTACCAACTTGGAAAGCAACCACCGAATCAACGGCACAGGACTTGATCATCATCATCGCGAAGAATAGCCCTCGGCAGGCTGGTATCTGCCTTTCTCTTCTCCCTTTCTCCTTAGCACGCAGGACGTCGTCTTACCCGACACCAATGGGTCCCCGCCCTTCCTCCGGTCTCGACTTTTCCGACGGTAATCTGATGTCAAACCTGGAGCAACATCCTGACCTTGCCGTCGACTACTCAAACACAAATCAGCCTTCTTATCTTTTGAGGAACAAGTCGGAGAGAGGTAGACTTCAAGGACTTCAACGGACGAATACGACCGCGAGTAGCCTCACACCTCCTCGGCCCTTCACGTGGCGGGAGAAATTTGCTGTCTGGAGGATTAACGACGGCAACCGTCATTTCTTCTTTGCGGCCTGGATACTGCTTCATCTTCTCGTCTTTGCCTTTGGATTTGTCAATTATCAGGTGAGCGATAACTACAATGGCGCGCGGGGATCGTTTGGGATTACATTTGGTACGTCATGCATGTATATTATGTATTTACCTTGTTGACTTTGTTTTAGCCATTGCTCGTGCGGCTGCACTCATGCTTCACGTAGATGTGATTTTCATTCTCTTCCCTGTCTGCCGAAACTTTGTCTCTCTCCTCCGCCTCACACCGATGAACTCGTTCATACCGTTTGACAAGAACATCGGGTTCCATAAGGCAACAGCATGGTCCATTGTCGTCGGTTCGACAATACACGTCTTCGCGCACATGGTGAACTTTGTCAGGCTCGCTCTTGCCGATCCAGACGCGGACACTACCGGTAAACGAGTTGTTGTATTCCTTGCTGTGAATTTCACCACCGGACCTGGCGTTACTGGCTGGATTATGACAATCTCGCTGCTCATTATGGTTGTCTTTGCCTTGGAGAAGTTGCGCCGTGCTCATTTTGAGTGGTTTTGGTATTCACATCACCTTTTCATCGTATTCTTCATCTGCTGGCAACTGCATGGTATGTTCTGTATGATCAAGCCCGATCGGCCACCGTTCTGCTCGTGGCTGAACATTGGTGTTTTCTGGGTGGGTCTGTCGATATTATTCGCGGAAAAGTATTTAGTTCTGTTGTTAGCGGTACTGGATCGCAGGTGGCATTATCTGGGTCGGAGAACGTATCCTGCGTGAGGTTCGGTCTCGCCATGTCACGTACATCTCAAAAGTTGTTCAGCATCCATCCAATGTCATGGAGTTGCAGATCAAGAAAGAGAAGACAACTACAAGGGCCGGACAGTACATTTTCATATCCTGTCCCGAGGTGTCATACTTTCAGTGGCATCCGTTCACTTTGACGAGGTGATTTTCACAATGTGGTTCTTGTCCTGTATAACCAACAAGATACAGTGCACCGGAGGAAGATTATATTTCGGTACACATCCGTGTTGTTGGAGACTTCACCAGTGCTTTGGCCAAGGCAGTTGGGTGTGACTTCGAATCTAAGGGTAAAGATAAAGGTGACAAAAAGGGTGATAGTAAAGGCGACGCTGGAGGTGGAAGAGTAGTCGGACAAGCCAACGATCCTCTGAATCGCACGCTCCCGCGTATTATGGTTGATGGCCCATTTGGGAGCGCTAGTGAAGATTTCTTAAATTATGAAACTGTGCTGTTGGTGGGCGCTGGTATTGGTGTTACCCCTTTTGCCTCGTGAGTATACCATTCCTTGGGTCAACATCGATTAGCTTCACGGATCACAGAATTCTGAAATCTATCTGGTACCGTATGAATAATTTCAATAATTCCAAGCCTACCCGACTGTCAAAGGTAAGAGTGAGATTCTTAAATAAGTGTAACACTAACATGTTATATAGGTTTACTTTACCTGGGTCATCCGAGACTTTGGCAGCGCGGAGTGGTTCCACTCGCTCCTTCATGCCATTGAAGAGCACGATACCCAAAATCGTATTGAAATCAATATTTATCTCACTGCCAAGATTAAAGAGGATGACATGACCAACATCTTTGCAAGTGCTGCTTTCATTGCTATTGTTCTTCGTTCCTGACGGAAGATATAGGTTCAAGACGTTGGTGCGGAAAAGGATGCAATTACATCCTTACGTGCTCCTACCCACTTTGGCAGGCCCAACTGGGACCGTGTTTTTAGATCCATCGCGGACAAGCATCCTGAGACCGACGTTGGTGTAGTAAGTAAACGCCTATTTTAATCGCGATTAACAAATCTAAGTGACGGTGAATATAGTTCTTCTGTGGCCCTCCCGTGCTATCCAAGCAATTACACACTATGTGTAACAAGTATTCAACTCCAAAGGGAACAAGATTCTTTTACGGAAAGGGTAAGCGTCTCTCGCCTTCGACCCCCAGGCATGATGAGCTAAGGCTTCGGGTTGTTGCAGAGAATTTCTAATATATATGGGTATTGGTTTAATTGGGTGGTTGGTCGTTTTAACTGGGTCGCTTTGATCGCTTTGCCTTGTTATACAATGCAACAGTAACATAGAGTTGTATCAGTCTACTTCGATTGCCCCCGCCGAAGGTTCATGGTTCAGCGCGTTTCCTGCGCTAGTTAACTCAATTCAAGAAAATTACGAAGCGCACAAGACCCTCTATGTATCTAGCGATTATTTCCGATGCCCAGCAGATCACACATGCTGTTGTCCTTTGGAAAATACTCCTTATATAATTTGTCCTAGCACACACCCGCTATGTTACCATGGGATGTAGTCGTGAGGGATGGGCGACGCTGGCAGATGACCAGCTTCACTATAAGTAATCACATGGCCATGAACTGAATGTAAGTGTGACCGGTAAAGTATTACCGGTCTGATATGCATGATACTCCAAGCGCAATCCCGGGGTGTCTGCTCGTTTCAATTTTCAACTTTTGCAGTATCTAGAGTCGTGAAGACTACTTTACCAGCTCTAGCTCTACGACACCGAAAACGCGAACCCCGCAGTCGTTTGTTGTTACACCCATTCAACTGGCTGAGTCGTCGACGCTACACTGGTACATCCTCCCTATTATATCCTAGAACCCTCGCCGCCGCGTTAGACTCTTCCAAACATAAGACGTATACCAAGATGGCCCCTGCACCCGACCGCCGCCTCAAGCAACTCCTCCACACACTCGACTCCTCCGCGTCCCAGTCGTCCATCGGGACACTCAAGCTCGGGTCGATAACTTATCCGGTACCCCATTCCTCCGCTCCTGCCCGGCTGGCGCGTGCAGGAGAGCTGCTGGACACCAAAGATCAATTTAACCTCGACAATTTGCATTGGATGCTGCAAAAGTATATTCTCGGCCAGGACATCTTTTTGGTGAGCCAGCCTGGCCCATACGCGAGACGGCTAGCTATGTCATTTGCAAGGTAAGTGCGGATTTACCGTTGTTGTTGTGCATGGTTGATTGATGTCGAGTTTGGGTTAGTTTGATTAATGCAGAGTACGAGTATATTGCGCTTCATAGAGATGTTGGGGAGACAGAATTGAAGCAGGTGAGTGGCTTGCTTGTACTGAAATGGAAGTGTTGGATCGTTGATGTATGTAGGGAAGGGAAATTAGAAAAGGTGGTAACCTAAACTATGTAGACAGTCCCGCCGTCAGAGCCGTCAAACACGGCCGTTTACTCATTCTAGAAGGGATAGAAAAGGCAGAACGAGGCATAATGCCTGTAAGAAGTTGCTATCCCGTTTTAACTATGCTATGCTTACGACGACAGATTTTAAATAACTTGCTAGAGAATCGTGAAATGTCAGTTGTGGACATTTCCAACCTAGTTTGCCACTGAATTGTTTAACAGGAACTTGGACGATGGTACACATATCATCCACCACCATCGATATGCGCGACTTGAAGCGAATGGGACACTCAAAGATGATGTCGGAAATGTATTTATACCTGCCCACAAGAACTTCAGAGCTATTGCTATCGCGGCGCCTGTTCCTCCTTATCCTGGTTATCCTCTTGACCCACCATTCCGGAGTCGTTTTCAAGCCCGCTTCGTCGACCCGGTCGGTTCACTGATGGCACTGGCTAATGGAGAAAGTGACAAAGAGTCTCCGCCATTGTTCGAGAAGCTCCGTGACTTGATTTTGTCAACACAGTTTGCGAGCGAATCACGTCATGCGCTTGAGATGGTGTCAAAGTCGAATTTACCTCCTTTCCCACAAACTGCCTTAGCGAAACTGAAGAGCCTAGTATCTGTGTTCCCTCCGCCAGAGCGGTTATCGCCTGGGCAACTCGCACGTGTTTTGCTCACGATTCACCCTGCGCTGGTCCACGCTCCATGGCAGGCTTGGGCAATCCTTACCAGGCAGACTGAGGAACTCAGTCTCGGCGAGTTGGGAAGTCCCTCCATGTCGTCAGTCAACGAATCAATCGGATTGTTTGGTTATCAAGTAACTGAAATCAAACGTGTTGACGAGAAGACTGCACAAGTGACATTCGCATCGCCTTCAAAGAAGGTTGTGATTGTAACCGTTGCTGCTGGGTCGAGGCCTTTTTGTCCATTCCCATTCACCGGTAGATTGGAGTTCAACCCGTCGACGAGATTTATGGGACTTTTAACATGCTTCCTACAGGCACACGCTTTAGGTTGGGATATTTCTCTTATACCCTCTGCATTAGCCTCCACAGCATCTACTTCGACGTCTACACTCATCAGGGTATTCGGCGAGATCCTCGGATATAATACGGAGGTTGTTCACATGTACAAAGAACTAGGAGGTCGTGAGCTCGTTATGAGGAGGAAGATTGAAGACGGAGGTGCAACCTCCTGGGTGCCAAGTCCGCTGATAGAGGCGGCATGGGCTGGGAGATTGTTGCATCTTTCCGGGTTGGATGCTGTTGGCGCTACCGCCGGTTCGTTATCTCGCTTATTCCACGACAGGGAGAGTGAACTATGGGAGGACAAGCGCATTGTGGTCGATGCATCACAAGAGGAGGTATGTCACGGTTGGCTCGCGGCACAACCACGGAATTATTGACGATCATCAAGATTTCGTCTGGAGAGCTTTCCGTAGTTCACCCTTCCTTCCGTGTCATCAGTACAGCGACCAAATTCTTGCCACTGAAAGATTGGCTCGCCGATGAGCATGCCAATATGTTCTTCCCTATACCCAGCCAACCAATGGACCGAGAGGAAGAGGCGGCAATCCTACAGTCTCATGGATGCCCACCATCTATCCTTGCACCTCTTCTTAATTTCGCTGATAAATACAGAACGAGCGTATCAGCGGACAATGTCACTAAGAACAGGAAGCTCGGAACTCGAACCCTAGTCAGGATTGCGAGAAAACTATCGAAATATCCGCACGCAAATAATTTGCGTGATATTTTAGGTCGCTCCTTGCTCGCGGAATTCTTACCGGTTGCAGAGAGGATGAACTTGGACAATATGCTACAGGAGTCTGGTATAAATCAGAAGCCACCAGCTGTAAGTCACCCGAATACTCACCGAGCTGTTGTCATGCTCACGGTAAATTTATAAGTTCAATCCTAGTCCATACGTAGAAGGAGGAAATTTGACTTTCCCTGCATCAACAATGCCAGGCGAAGCAGGAGAAAAGATATATATTCCTCTTTTCAACTCTTCTCGGGACCCTGAGGGCGTAGCGTCTCATGTTCCATATATGGAACATTTTTATGACAACAGTCTGCAGACTGGTTTGATGCGCGACTTGGCGATTGACCTGGAACTGCTGGGCGAGCACATCGTCCTTCTGGGAAATCAAGGCGTTGGAAAGAATAAAATTGTCGATAGGTGGGCCGCTGCAGCTGCAAATGGTAGATATCGCTAATGATTCTCGCAGGTTGTGTCAGGTAAGTTGAGAGTCCACTCTTATGCCGCGATGTCGGTTATAACCAACTGATTAGTTACTGGGACGGCCAAGAGAATATATCCAGCTACACAGGGACACTACCGTCAACCAGCTAATGTTCACCACATCACTCGAAGGCGGATACATAAATTACACCGACTCACCTTTACTTCGAGCTATCAAATTCGGACGTGTCATTATTATTGACGAGGCGGACAAAGCGCCAGAACATGTTGTTGCTGTATTCCGAAGCCTTGCAGGTCAGAAAGAAATGACGCTCTCTGACGGTCGCCGTATTCGTCCTGCGAAAGAACGGGAAGGCGACATTGGTGTACATCAAGATTTCAGGCTTATCTTACTGGCCAATCGTCCTGGTTATCGTAAGTCCCTTTTGTGCATTTGCGGGAGATAGTCGATTCACTCCTCCCAGCTTTCCTTGGAAACCACTTTTTGCAGGTTCTTGGAGAAAACTTTAGCGCGCACTCTGTCTCAAACCCAGACCAAGAATCAGAACGAAAATTACTATCCCAGCTAGCGCCAGAACTGGACGAGAACTTTGTTGCCCGCCTTGTCACCGCTTTCCAGGATCTTCGCACTGGTTACGATGCAGGCATATTAACATATCCCTACTCTCTAAGAGGTATACTTATTTTAGTCGTTGAGATTGTCGCGCTGAAATAGTTGTTTAGAATTGATCAATCTTGTGCGACACATGCAGGCATACCCAAATGATCCACTGGAAAGTGCCCTGCGTAATGTCTTTGATTACGATATCTACAAGCCTGAAACAATAGACAAACTGGTTGAAATCTTAGAAAAGAATGGGTGAGCAGAAGGGAATCATAGTTTCTGAGACGTTAATAAGTGAACTCTGGAAGGTTCAAAGTCAAGCACTTAGGCATCGACGCGGCGCGGGAGGTGGTCAAGAAGGTTGGAGAAGTTGAATTTAAGCCCAAGAACACCGACTTGAAAGGTCCCAAGGAGGGGGACCACGACAATGAGGAGCACTTCGGCGGAAATAAATGGGCTGGTGGCGTATGTTTACAGAATGATGATGCTGGAGCAAGCGACTGATCTTGTAAAGACTGGTGGTAGGGACTCAGCCGGCCTAGGCGGTCGTGGAGGATATAAGCGCTTCTACAAGGGTGGCGACATCAGACAAGTGAGCTAATTGGAAGTGTGGTGAGACTACCCATTAATTGCGTCTAGGTATCGGATGAGCTCAAGAAAGATGTGCCTGAGGAAATCAAGGAGAAGGCAAGAGAGATGGCAAGGCAAGAGTTACAGCAAAGGTTAGAAGAACTCGACATGTCTCCTATGGAAGCAAGCAGTTACGGCATGTTATTGGAGAAGGCCCAGGCACAAATGCTCTCACTTCATGATCTCTTGGAAAGTAGGTTTTAGGTTGGTTGGATGTATGAACCCTCCTCTGACAAAAGAAGATCTTGCGGCCAGGGAGGAAGAACGTGTGTGGGTGAAGAGACAGACTGATGGAGAGCTTGATGATAGCCGATTGACGGAAGGTCTCACTGGTGAGGCAACAGTCTATAAGCGCAGGGGTATGGATAAACCGGAGCCTGGACGGCCCCAAATGAAGTCAGAGCCCGGTTCATTATGGCGGAGAAAATTGTTCTGACCTAAATTTCAGGCCAAAGCGAATTCGCTTCGTGTTCGATCTGAGCGCCTCGATGTGAGTCTCAAAAAGCTTTTTTTCTCCGTGACAATAGTTCAAGTCCAGCACAGGTATCGTTTCCAGTACGACGGACGTCTGGAAAGAAGTTTGGAGACTGGTAAGGAGGAACGAGCATATAATCTTTGAGGCGTATTCACCCCTTGTCAGCTGCCATGTTGATGGAAACTTTCAACCGGCTTACAAGGAAGGACAAGTATGTTTGGGATGTGGGTATATTCCACAAATGTTTTGTTATTTGACTAATCGCCATCATCGCCAGATTACTGCTCACGTAAGTGGCGCATGGACTGCAAGAATGCGTGTTGTTTATTCAGCAGTCTGGAGATGGGCCCGATATTCCTCTTGTTGAAGCGAACAAACCGCCGACTGATCTCAAAGAACGTTGGAAGGTGGTACAGAAGATGTTAATGATACCTCAATATGCCTTCGCAGGCGATTATACTGGTGAGCCGCTCACGAATTGATGTGATGAAATGTTTGAACGGTTGGATTAGTCGAAGCTATTGTGAAGAGCGTTACCGAAGTAGCCAAATATGATGCTGACGACTGGTTCGTTATCGGTATTACAGTAAGTAGAGATGAAGCGCCCCTGGTGTTCTTGGCTGAAAGTCGTCCAGGATGCGAATTTCCAGCGATATGGAATAACACCGGACGAACTGGCAAAAGCCATGAAACGCGATCCAAAAGTAAACACGGCCTTGATATGCATCGGAGAGGGCGCGGAAGCAAAATGGTAGGTGTTGAGCCTGCAAGATTAGTCGAGAAACTTGCTGATATGTGGCTAGGATTACGGATAAACTCCCTGGGCGTGGGTTCCGGGTTTCTAATACGGCAGATGTACCAGTAGTGCTACGTAGTATACTGTCGACGATGGTTGAGCGTCGTTGAATACACCATGTTACAATCGTGTCACAGTCTTCATCTAGTACCTCCACCACGGCATTCATGGCAGCCTATTTCTTCGCCTCTCCCATTGATGTCGACGTCAAACTGGAGGGTGAAGACTTGCGGAAACAGGTTGAAATTAAAGGGGACAAGGACAAGACTATATCATGTCCAGTATATTATGACGGCGATCCGGTTACAGGCCAAGTAAATCACTCCCTTTAACCCTGCAAAAAGCACGAAATGAATTAAATACTAGGTCACAATACGCGTTCGAGACGGAAAGAAATTTCAGCATGAGGGCATTAAGGTCGAGTTCGTTGGCAGCATCGGTGAGCCGTCCGTCACAGGGCTCGTTCACGATTGACTTTTGTCCGCAAGAGCTATTTTACGACAGGGGACATCACCATGAGTTCCTGTCTCTTTCTCAAGAGCTCGCAGCTCCGGGCGAGATGCGACAAGTTCAGACGTTTGATTTCAACTTCAAAAATGTGGAGAAGCAATACGAGAGTTATCAGGGTATCAACGTGAAACTAAGGTAAGCTGTTTCCGGACGCTTACCCATGACATTAAGAAGTTATTTTTACGTGAAGCCCCTGCTGTTCTTCTACCCTTCTTCTTACACCTGGCGTGTAGATACTTTGTTCGCGTGACGATATCCCGCCGAATGGCGGATGTCGTGAAGGAACGAGACATTTGGGTGCATTCATTTCGCATGCCGCCGGACAGTAATAACGCGATTAAGATGGAGGTCGGCATTGAGGATTGTTTGCATATTGAGTTTGAGTACAACAAGTCAAAGTGGGTTATCCTTTTCCTTAAAGCTATTAGCAGTATACTGACGAAAGTTTCAGGTATCATTTGAAAGACGTCATTGTCGGCAAGATTTACTTTCTACTCGTCCGGATAAAGATCAAACACATGGAGTTGTCTATCATCAGACGGGAAACGACGGGCTCTCCTCCAAACCAGTATAACGAGAGCGAGACAATAACTAAATTCGAGATTATGGACGGAGCACCAGTGCGGGGTGCGTTATAAAATTGACTTTAACAACACTGTTGTTGCTGACAATAATTTGCCAGGGGAGACAATACCTATCCGGTTATTCCTTGGAGGTTTCGACTTGACGCCAACATTTCGTGACGTGAACAAAAGGTTCAGTACTAGGTATTATCTGAATCTTGTTCTGATTGACGAAGAGAACCGGCGGTACTTTAAGCAACAGGTTAGTGGATACTTCTACAACAACCTTAATATCGTTAATGAATTGTTCATAGGAAATTACTGTGTTCAGGATACCGGAAGTAAGTCGTCACCTTTACTATGTCTTCATGTCATTAACATTAGGGCCTCTCAGAATTAGAGTACTTCATAATATTGGTTGTCTGTATACTATGTCACAAATCTTCGAGGAAATTGGCACTGGCCTCTGCATGAATCTAGTCAGATATTTCGCTCTCCGGTTAGTCAGTACGACTCTGTAAGTTATACAATGTCTCGAATACCAAGCTACAAGAGATATACCTGCCACGCTACAACCTTAACCTTCTCTGTCGCAATCGCCCCCGCATCCATTAACACTACCATACACCATCGACGTCAATTGGCAGTGATGCCTTTCATCATGATAGCATCGGAACAGGTGAGTGAATCGTTCAGACTGCCTTCATCCGTGATGACGAGTGAGTGACTTTTTGCAACAGCGTGGCGAACTTGAGTTGGTGTAGGCGTCCGACGCTCTGGTGCAATGCCAACGCTTTTAACTCGTTCAGGCTCTTTGTTTGGGCTGTCTGCCCCGCGTATTCTGTTAATTCGGCTAGGATTGCGTGGTGGTCTAGATGGCGGATACAGATGGCTTGTTCTTCTTGATTCACGTCCACGATTGGCCCGCAATGTGGCTCGGCAATCCGACGAGTCAAGAGCTTGACTTCCGGTAGACTGAGTAGGTTGTGGAGGAAGAGATCGCGCTCGAGCATCCCTCCGATTCGAATACGAACCAGCTTCGGGATCATGCGTTTGCTCTGGCTCTCGTATAACCCCAGGAGTGGCATGCTGGGGGGCCTCTTCCTTCACGCTCCTCTCCTCTGTAGTAGGGGACCGAGAAGAGTCGGAGAATAAGAGCGGTTCCGAGCTAGGTGCAATGGTCACATCCACATTTTCCTCCGGCTGAGAGATGGGATTCGGAGTGGGAAGTCGGAAAATTTCCGTGCTCCTCTCTCTAATCATAGGACGTTTACCCTTTGATTCGCTACCTCGGAATGCTCCACGGGACGAAACCTCGCACACTGACACAGATCGGTTCACCAATCGACCAGAAGCAGTCCTGAATACCATTGGCTTGGCCTTCTCAGCAATGTACGTCTTTCGCGGCACGGAGACAATCTCTACCCTCCTCAGAGAATTAGAGTCTAGAGAATCCGTATCCTCGCCGGTGGCAAACGGTCTACGAATTTCTGCAAGAGTTGAACCCGAATTCGGTCTCCAAGTTCGAGGTCGTGCACGAGGGCTACCCATGGCCTCAATATCAGTAGCATTTGGAAAGTTCATGTCTGAAAAACGAAGATCGAGCTGTGGAGTACCCTTCTCAAACTGTATCGTCACGTGTCGTTTACTGAGTGGGTCGGACATCATGTCTGGAGGCCCGGTCGGTGCTCGTGATTGGGAACGTCCCCGTGATTTCAAGTCGAAGACTGTTCCCGTTGGCGAAAGCTTCCGGAAAGTGCTTAAGCGTGGATTAGAGACGAAACCGAGTCCGGGGCTTCTGAGTGTTGGCCTTTCTGAATCGACAGAGATTTGATGGGGACTGTCGAGGCTTCAGGAAGATACATCAGCTCTGCAAAATATCAAGAAATCTCGCGGTTACCCGATAAGACCTATATAAAGCAATGCTCTACTGACGGCGCGCATTATACGTCTGGCTAACGCAGCGCCGAATCTTCCATTGGCGAATCCGACAGTTGTCTCTATCGCAGCCAATTTAATGCCAATGTTGATCCAACCTATGCCTCCAAGTCTGGATGGGGGGTCGCCGGACCGGTATTCCGGTCGTCGTTGTTCGAGAAATATTTGGACGATACGGATCGTTGCGAGGTAACAAACAACTAACTGGAAGGCAGTGAAGAGTGCGAGGCTAGAACTATTAAAGAACGTCCATAGACTTCTGTCACGATCATCTTGGAACACGATGACAGGTCCTTGTCCGGGTGACAGTTCTTAATATTATAAATCAGCACATATATGTATCGAGCAAAATGGACAACGGACGATAAGAGATGCCAACGAAGGATGCCGCTTGGTTCAACCCTACTAGGATGGGGATTAATAGGATTAAGAAAGGCATTGTGAAGTTGCGTAGTCGGATAGGTAGGACGCCCACAAAATCAACGATTGTAATGCTACACAGGAATGAGGAATACAATAACATTGGGACGAAAGACATAGAGCCTATTGATTCCATGAATAACACGAGTTGACGATTAACATAATTTAACGCACCTATGACGATATCAAGGTTGCGGAACAAGTTCACGTTGTGCCGCGCTCTGGGATATAAATGCGAAAGTATGTCCAGCACGGCCAGAAACAAATACATCCAGCTTTCGCATACAAGGAATAAATGACGACTGTGAAATAAAATCAGTTAGTGGGTATGATTATCGGCGCTCTTAAATACAGCAGAACCTACCGACCACGACTCCAGAGCCCTATCGCCAGTGTAAAAGAGCACATAGCCTCAAGGACCACAGGTATAATCAGAACGATATCTTGCGTTCTAGAAAGTAAATCACAACGAAGAATTGAAGCAGAAGAGAAGCAAAGCGATCCCATTGGATTCAGGGATGGAAAAAAAATGAGAGTTTCGTATGCAAATCAGAAAGTCACTGCATGCCAGTCTGCGAAGTTAAAAGAGCGTCTTTTAGGAGGGAACGGAATCGGGTGTAGGGGGAAATAGGGCAGCGGCAGCCTTAGGAGTACAATCGCTGAGGTGAGCGTTAGAGGGAGCAAGAAAAAAGGTATTGAGAATTTGTAACCGCCGCTCTACGCGCAGGGAAACGCCGCCTCTTGGTAGACACGGTTGCTGGCGTGATCATATTAATAACATCGCAACTGGTTGCTATCGACCATAATAATGACTTATTTTCGCATCGACGTTCCTGTTTGAGTGAATAATTGGACGTCCCAGCTTCAGCGGCGTATCCAGTGGCTGACAAGAACAGAATCGTGAAACGAGTTTCTAGTTACAATATTAATTACGTAATTAAACCAACTTGACCCTGTTTTATCCTGCGGTCAGGCACAGAGGGTTGGTACCATGGTGCGTATGTGTTCTTCGCTTCACGGCCGTGAAAGTGACAAAAAAACTTACAGAAAATATCTGTGTTGCAACATGCGCCCGAAACACATCTTCCAATGAGACCTGGCGATCCTACACCTACCTTTCGCAACCTAAATCCTCTCATACATCCCTTTGCGCGTGCAAGAGAACGGACACGTGCCCTCAATGCAGCAAAGATGGAGCGAATGTTTGCAAAACCATTTGTTGGTAGCCTGGAGGGGCATATTGATGCGGTGGAGGTACTTGCTCGTCCACCAGAGTCACTAACGACAATCGCAAGTGGTAGCTGGGATGGAGGTGTGTGCGTGCTCGCAAAATTATAATTTTTAGCCGGTCAAATGGAGATGCTGATAATTTTTGGCTATTAGGCATTCTGTTGCATGACCTCTCAACAAGACAGCAGACTGTCAAGCTCACTCAAGCACACAAGGGCAAAGTGTCTGGATTGTGCTTTGCAGACGAGGAGAGGCTTTTGAGTTGTGGTGTCGATCGAAACGTCAAGCTGTGGGCCGTTGGGAGCAGGCAATCAGAGACGGTGTGTTTTGTCACACCTTCCCATAAACTCTCTTGCTGACCGCTCTTGCTAGCCGCTGAACGTCTTTCCTGGAAAAACTGCATTCAAGTGAGCCCTAATCATATGGTCCGCCCAATCCACAACTTATTCTTGCAGCTCTATTGACCACCACCGCTCCGACCCATTATTCGCGACAGCCTCTAATCTTGTTCAAATATGGGACGAGACCAAGTATGTTTACCCATGTGCCGTTACAATTTACGCATACATCAACCCAGGAGCGCCCCAATATCCAATTTGACCTTCCCGACATCAACGGAAACTATTACAGCTGTTCGCTTCAACCTTAGCGAGTCGTCCGTTCTTGCTAGCATTGGCTCAGATCGAACATTCACCTTGTATGATATACGTACTGGAAAGGCGGAACGCAGAATTGTTATGCAGGTGCTGTCGTTGCCTTTTTTTTCCCTCCGCGGTGATTAACTTCGCACGTCAGATGGGAAGCAATGCGCTCGCATGGTCACCAACGTTCCCAACGACGATTCTCTTAGCATCAGAAGATCATAATCTCTATACGTTTGATGTCAGACACCTCGCAACACCAAGCCATATCTACAAAGCACATGTTGCGGCTGTGATGAGTTGCGATTGGAGTCCTACTGGTCTTGAACTTGTGAGTGGAGGTTGGGATAGGACAGTGCGAATATGGAAAGAAGGACAAGGCCACTCTCCAGAAGTCTACCACACAAAACGGATGCAAAGGTATGCTTTTTCTGGAAATTGCGTGTCCCACTGCTGACGCCCATGTAGAGTCACTTCCTCGGTATTCTCGGGGGATGCACGATTCGTGATTACTGGATCTGACGATGGTAACGTGCGGATCTGGAAAGCCAAGGCTCATGACAAACTTGGTGTGATTACTGCACGTGAACGTGCAGCGCTGGAGTACCGAGAAAGCCTTAAGGAGCGGTGGAAGATGGATGCCGAAGTCGGCAGAATTACTAGGTATATTTACAGTTTGCGTTGTTTGATTCATATCACTGACATGCATGGCTATTCACAGGTCACGGCATTTGCCCAAACCAGTCTACAAAGCAGGCAATCTCAAACATACAATGTTGGAGGCTCAGCGTGTCAAGGAGGAGCGCAGGAGGAAACACACGCGTGCGGGCGAAACAAACCCAAAACCGGAGCGGAAAAAGGTTGTCATTACAGAGCAGACATAATTGTGATGGGTACTATTTATCAGCTGGTTACTAGCTAGTGGACACATGTACAGGCTATTATACAGCATCCCCTGTCATGGGATCATCTGATGGGGGCGACAGTGGCATTCTAACGGTTGCCCATCCGAAATGCGCATGACCCACCTTGTTTGTTTATCCGGCCGATTTCACCACACGTTTGCC
The DNA here is from genome assembly GCA_001691755.2 of Amanita polypyramis BW_CC. Lineage (NCBI taxonomy): Eukaryota > Fungi > Basidiomycota > Agaricomycetes > Agaricales > Amanitaceae > Amanita > Amanita polypyramis. The sequence goes on along the minus strand of JNHY02000049.1, from coordinate 7,820 downwards.
CTTGTCCGCCGCCCAACCGAACATAAAGGGCGTTACAGCTTCCTAGGTCCGGGATCCTTTGCTCACGGTTTCCGGTATTTGGCGAACCGATATCAAATTGCCTTTTATACTGTACCGTATGCAGGTCGCCCCACAGTTCGCCTAAAAACTTTAACTGATCTTTTCCTGCTGATTTTTGTTGACTTTCACATCCCGATACAGACATTATACCACAACCGCGCTATCGCATTCTTGCGCTGATCCTTGAACGAGATGCTGAGCATATTTTCTCGTAATCTCCGCACTTTCTCGTGTCATCCAACGAGGTTGTCATACAGAAGACTTAGTACATCACCAGCCAGTAAGCATCCATTTATCCGATAACCGTTTTTTTCCCTCCCCTTTTCTACATGATTGGCCTCCGGTTTTTTGGGTGTCTTGCACCTGATTTTCTTTTTCCCCCCTCCTGTCGGTAAACGCAAGGCAATGTGCCGAACACATCAGTTTGCGTGTAAAGTTTCCATTTGGTTCGGCCATCATAATACAAACGGTTCCTTTTTTTTTTTTCTTCATTGCGTCCTGTTGACTCCACACCATCTCTTCTGAGTTGATAACGTCCACATTCAGGAGCCACGATGTCTGCGCAGAAAATTGTTGTCGACAATCCTGTTGTCGAGTTGGATGGTGATGAGATGACGCGTATTATTTGGAAGAAGATTAGAGAAGAGGTCTGATTCTCCATTACCCTTCCTCGCCCTCAACTTTCCTAAGTATTGGTGTTAGCTCATCCTACCGTACCTCCAACTTGACATCAAGTACTTTGACCTAGGACTGGAGTACCGGGATCAGGTGACGAGATCACTGACTTCTCGATCCCGTCGCGTACTCATTCCAATTGGTGTAGACAAACGATCAAGTGACGATCGATGCTGCCAATGCCATTCTCAAGTACAAGGTTGGCATCAAATGCGCTACAATCACGCCTGACGAGGCTCGTGTGGAAGAGTTCAAGTTGAAAGAGATGTGGAAGAGTCCCAATGGCACTGTGAGCTTCTCTTCATACGCGACATTACTTCACACCCTATTTTCGGTCCTATCATCTATCATGACTAATGGGCGTCTAATGCATTTTGCATCCTTGTTGGTGTATAGATCCGAAATATACTTGGTGGAACGGTCTTCCGTGAGCCCATCATCCTCAAGCGAATCCCAAAGCCTATCCCTGGCTGGGTAAAGCCCATTGTGATTGGAAGGCATGCCTTCGGTGACCAGGTAAGATTTCCTTCTCTCTACTTCCACCGTCTCCCGTACGGACTCCGACGGTATTGGCGGCGCTACGTCCCCACTGTTCTCACGCACGCTGCGTTGTTGCCTGTTTGCCACGCTGACCGTTTGTGGCGTGATGTTTAATCGATAGTCAATTAACTCTTATAATGTAGTATCGTTCGACCGATTTCCTTGCTCCGGGCCCCGGCAAGCTACAGTTGGTATACACACCCGAGGACGGTTCACAACCGACCGCCCTTGATGTGTATAACTTCAAGGGGAAGGGTGTCGCGATGGCCATGTACAACACGGATGAGGTGTGTACTGTAGATCACAATTTTACTTTCACCAATGCTGAGTCTTGATGTCAGTCCATAGAAGGCTTCGCACAGTCTTCATTCAAGATGGCATTGGCGAAGAAGATGCCTTTGGTGAATTGATTTTTATCATCAATGTTTTTACCTTTGGCTCACAGGGATGTATAGTTCATGTCGACCAAGAATACCATCTTGAAGAAGTACGATGGTCGGTTCAAGGACATCTTCCAGGAAATCTATGATACGTTAGTATCCTATAAATCATCCCAGGGCCAGTTGATTACTGCGTGACAGGACCTACAAGCCACAATATGAAGCTGCAGGAATCTACTATGAGCACCGACTTATCGATGATATGGTAGCACAAGCTGTCAAATCCTCAGGAGGATTCGTATGGGCGACGAAGAATTATGATGGAGATGTGCAGAGTGATATTCTCGCACAAGGGTTTGGAAGTCTCGGAATGATGACCAGCGAGCTGATCACACCCGACGGACAGATCATTGAAAGTGAGGCTGCGCACGGTAAGTACCTCCGGATGTTCCAGAATCTGATCCACTAAGACTTTTTTCCCGGGGTACGCGTAGGCACTGTAACCCGTCATTATCGCGAGTGGCAGAAGGGCAACGAAACATCAACCAACCCGGTTGCCTCTATCTTTGCGTGGACACGTGGGCTCTTGCACCGTGCGAAGTTGGATGGAAACGAAGGACTGCAAAAGTTCTGTGTCGATCTAGAAGCAGCTTGTGTAGAAGTGATTGATGAAGATGGGATTATGACCAAGGATTTGGCTTTGGCGATCTATGGAAAAAACATGAAACGCGAGCACTGGGTTGTTACCGACGTTTATATGGATACTGTTAATGCAAGTATATATGATTCCGGCGCCTTTGGAGATTTCTGATGATTTGCGACTTTTCAGGCTAAATTGAAGAAGAAATTACAACGAGGAATTGCATCTGCATACTAGATCTTATCAAGCGTGGGTTCTTGTATAATTCGGGAAGCAGAGGGGTGGATGGTGGTGGACAGATCTGTGCTGAGAGCTGCAATGTACTGGCAAATCTCTGATCTCCGCTAGATATCATGTACATCAATTGAATACATAGCGTGAATGTTCGGGCTGTTGCAATTGAGTGCTGTCGTTAGCTCGCAAGACTATATTCCTATCACGACATCAACTGTGCAATTGATATCTACTTACTCCTTTACAGCATCGTGTTAGAAGCAGGTCTCCCAGCAGACTAAGTCATATGCTGCTTCATGGTGTGAACACACCCCTAATAGTGCTACTTTTAGTAGGAGAATTTTTTCTGTCTTCCTATCCTTTCCCAGCAGCAGAAGAACCCTTTTTTCCAGTAAACCTGCCACAGATCATTGCTAGCAGCCGACACTGGCGTTCGCTAGACCAGTTCCCTCTGGGCAGTCGAGACCCAACAGAGCGGTATGCCACCCACGAGAATGGCCATCAGCCTTATCCCTCCCCTCCATCACCACCATCGATGAATATTGCGAATGGATTGTTGACACCTCTGGATCTCTCTTGTGGTCTAAACGCACCCTATACAGCATCCGATCAGGGTAGAAAGGAATCCCGGGCCATGCATGTGAGCTTCTGCGGCGTGATGCTGGTGTCCAGCACGGATCACTCGTGTTCCTTGTCTCCATTCCATGTCACGGATAGTGGCGTTTCTCTGGGCCAGACCGCAAATGATAACGCTGCGGTTGACCAGGGCTCTATCTCACGTGTAGAAGACACCAGATCGCTTGCTAAGATTTGGGGTTCAAACCAAAACGAGCCTTAATTTTTCCACCGCCTCCACGAATGTCTGTAGCAGACACTGTATGCCATAGTTCAATGGCGTGTATAAGCCCTTAGAAGACCTCTACGAGTATGAGCTTCTGATGAACAGCCGCAATGTGATCAATGTTAATAAGCTCTAGGCAACCGATTTCGGACTGCCGTTGTACCAATCATTTATTACAACCACATGGGTATCGTTGGTCTTCCCAGGAAGTGCCTGCAGGGAATCTTCCCCCCGGGCTCTTTAATCAGTTACCAGATTGCAGTCCAATAGTGCATAACTGGATTCTCAGACTTAGAAATATTACAGGCACCGTTCCGAGAGAAAAAACGGGGCCCCGTGGTACAAGGGACCAGATAGACCACCACGGGAAGGGCCACGCAAAAGACAAGATAGTGGTACCACTCCCTAGATTATCGAGAGAGGGCATAGTGGCAACATTTCAGTGGCGTCCTGATCGATACATCGTGACCCAAGGACTGCAACGAAGTATATTGATACCTGAGAGCGGCGATCCTGAAAAAAGCCGTTCGACAAGCAACTTGTGCATGATCCTAGCGAGGTATTCTTGTTCAGCCATGCTTAAGGCGATATGTCCGACAATGATCGAACCGGTAGCATGGTTTCTAGTGTTATATTTGGCCCGACGGCGGCGATAACAAGGGTGCTAACGACCCCTAGGAGAAGTGTTCATCTTAATGCAGCTTTATTAGCGCAACTCCAAGCCCCGTGCTTTAGGGCGCGGTCCTGGCTAATGGATATGTATTATAAGAGGCCACGCTGGCTTCAGACACCTGCAGAGGAGAAATGGGGTGGTAAAAATGGTGATGCATGGTCCACAATGGGAACCACTTCAAGAGAGAGAAGCATGATTGCCAAACGCATCTATGAGGGCTAGCGAATGACATACTCTGGCAGTGCCGAACACTTGGTTGAAAGTAGAAGGAAGTCAAATCAGCGTCCAGGGGTAGGCTGCTTGGCTTTAAATCAGGGTTTTGAAACAAGAACTTACCTGAGAATTGCCGGGTGAACACGACCGTCCGTGACGCGTGTGTCAGCACATGACAAATTGCACATGGACGATATTATGCCCCTCGGCGGCGTGGATCGAATCTATCAAATACTGTCCATCTAGGTTCAAGGTGAGTAAATCTCAGACCCATAATAGACCCCAGATAGCTGCACACGCGTTCGATATAGGCAAGCCGTAACGCTTGTGAAGCAACCGGATTTCTACGAGCGCTCGTAGTTTTTTTCGCTTTGTTCACGTTAGCCACGTTGATCTCCAAAACATAACGAAAACCAACATCCGACAACGAAATCACCTGATGATAGGAGACGATCTGACAAGAGTGCGTCGGTATTATCGATAAATTGGTGAATATTCTTACTCATATGATTTGCCTTTTTGCACATCAAGACCAGTCCGGGGTCCCCAATCTCTATTCAAAGCCTGTCTTCAGAGATCCTCAGCGAAGTATTTCTTCATTGCCTTACCGCCCATGAAACTACTAGAGCGTCCATACCACCGTTGCTTTTGTGCCATATTTGCTCAAGATGGAGGAGGGTTGCTTTGGGCACGCCGCGCCTATGGCGCTACCTGTCTCTCAAGCCATCGACTCGCTATTTGTCTAGAGACGTCGTCGAACGACGCCTGATCCGACTGGCTGGATTCTACATGGACAACGCAAAGGACTGCACCGTTTCGCTACACCTAGAACTTACTCGAGCTGGATCTTGGGCTCCTGAATCCGAAAACAACTGGCGGGGCCTCTGTAATGAATTGCTTATTCGGTTTATAGGTCGTTACCACTCCATCTCACTACAAGCCCCGGGTTTTGCGCTGACACAGCTTGGCGCCTTCTCTTTCCTCTCCCCGGGCCAGATTCAGTACCTCGAATCTCTAAAACTGCATGTTAGGAGCGCGCACTGGGATGGTGTGATATCGCTGTTCTCGTCGGCGCCACGACTTAGGCGCATCATCTTTGGTTTGCAGGACGGTTACGTTATGGATGGGTCTTGGAGTAGTATTTCTCAGCACTTCAGCCCTTCCCTTCTTCCCTTGCCATGGGGACAGCTGACACATTTCTGTCTGCTCATGTCAATCACTGTACCTGTTTGGCATTCACTGCTCCCTCAACTACAATCCCTCGAGCAATGCGTAATCATCCTTGATGCTGGACAGCATGGTGAAAGTGAACTTGTCAGGCTATCGAATACGCCAATAATCCTACCGAACTTGACAACGTTAAACTTGACCTTGATTGCCAGGGATCGTCCTGCGTCCTTCCACGAAGCTGAGATGCCGCAATTGAAAAAGTTGCACCTTTCTTCTTTATTCCCCATGGACATCTCGACACTACAATGGCAGGAGCATATCGACGCTTTGCGGAACTTGACTAGCTTCTGCGCACATCGGGTGGGAATAGATTCATACCACCTGCTAGATGTCCTCGGAGCAATGGATCAACTGAACGAATTGGCATTGTCCTGCGACCTCCGTGATTACGATGTAATCCTGAAGGCTATGACTATAGATGATATCACAGTGGCACCATTGGTACCCCATTTACAGAAATTCAGGCTACACGTCGCTTTTGGCAGGAATGCACATATTCAGTTCACTCCAGAAACGTTTGTGCGCATGGTCCAGTCGCGGTGGCAGATACCAGCAACCATGAACCGGTTGCTCTACGTCCGCCTGGGCATTTTCGGGGGAGATTTTTTAGTGGCGGGGATAGGAAGTGTGCTTGCGCCCTTGGTACAGGAAGGTCTAGCTTTCGAAGTATCCCAAGAACAGCCACTTCCATATCCGAGCGACGCAGATATCACACGACCGTGGTGAGTTGACATCACACGGACATATAATGGTTTTTTCTCGGGTTTTTTTTATCTTGGCGGCGTCATGGGTTCTTTTGGTATCTTCGTTGGTAATATACGGAATAAGGGTTGTAGGTCAATACATTCGTCAAAAATTCCATCAGTACAGCGTGATTGTGAGGAATTAGTTTACGGGTTGAATTTATGAAGGTAGAATTACGGGCGGAAATTTCATCTTTATTTTTCTGCACCTGAAGAAGTAAATTCAAAGCAATGAAGAAGGCAACCATGATTCAACCATTTCTAAGCTGAAAATATCGGAATACGAGGAATGGGATAGCGCTATGCGAAAGCACAACGCGCTTGGTCATGAATATTTACGCCTCAAATATAAAGGGAAAAGAATAGGCCCTACAATGGGATCAAGACGTAATGCTTTCATTTTGGCGAGTAAAGACAGTATTAAAAACCTATCACGACTCACACGCATTGTAACGAATCACGCCCCTACGGGTGAATACCGACGAAGATTCTTCCCAAGAGAGCCGATGAATTGCCAATACGACGGAGAATTTACGGACACACATTCTTACAAAATGCACTGCATATTCAATTCGATGCACGAACTATGTAGGACACCGAAAGGGCTGGAAAAATTAGCGGCCTTTTTAGGAAGAAATATAAAGGCGGTCACCTTCGGTGACGCGCCTAAAGGAATAGGATAATGTTTCGTATTTTTCCTCTTTATGTTTACAACTTTTAACACTTCAGATTGATATTGCGAAAGCATCTTACATTTGATATCGTTTGATATTTTGCTCATTTACTTACTTGTGTTTGTATTTTATATTGCAATAAAATTGCGTTTTGGATAATAAAATAAAAAAAAACCATGATTCAACTGTTAAAAGAAGTAAGGTCTCGGGCAACAAGCCGGCAAAGACAAGTGTTCACTACAGCGATGACGTCTTTTCATCACCAACACCAGGGACAATTATCACATTACTTTTATATAGTACTTTGTGTCACAGTACCCGAGCAAACTACTGCTCGATGCCAAGGGCAGAAGTGAGTCTTGGATGAACCGCTTTTACACCCACATGAATCACAGAATATTCGGTGTGAACAACCTTACATCCAGATTGGAGCTCTTCGACTACTTTAGGTTTGACATGTTCCTGATGGTTGCTCTTTGTCTATCCAGACAAAAGTTGAATGAACATTGAACCCAGCTGAGGCTATCAGCTCGATCCATGTCGACCACAACTTCTCGTGGAAATCCTTATCTGATTGCTTATGATTCTGGGATGGCGTGAATTGGATGAACACAGTGGCCTACTTGGAACTACAATTCAACAACAGTATGATGCCATCCATAGCCGTGAAATTGTAGTCATCGGGGATATACAAACAGATGTTGTGACCAGTTGAGAGATGATGGTGGAAGTTTGGTCATGCCTCGAAACTTGCAGTAGATATTCGTTTAAGCTTGGTAGTGTCCCCCTACAAGTATCAGAAACCTGCTGGGTTAATCCATCCCACCATCACCCCACTAACTCCAATTACCTCTCATGCCACAAGACTGTTTCAACAAATCTCCTTAGATTTCATCACTGATCTCCCTATCTCCAAT